>JARQOD010006135.1:0-44447 GCA_033576555.1 Oophaga sylvatica | reverse complement strand
CCCTGGAGCAGTATCTCCGCTGCTTTATCTGCCACCTACAGGATGATTGGTGGATCTACTTCCATTGGCTGAGTTCTCTTACAACAACTCTCAGAGTGCCTCCACTAAACAGTCTCCTTTTTACTCTAATCTAGGTTATCATCCTAACATTCTACCACGATTTCCCATAGAGACGCCTTTGCCAGCAGTGGCTGAAAGAGTCACGACTTTACAGAAGAATATGGATCTTCTAAAGGAGAATCTGGAATCGGCTCAGGAAAGGTACAAGAAGGCAGCAGATAAATTTCGTAAACCTGCACCAGCTTTTAAGGTAGGAGACCTGGTCTGGCTGTCAACCAGAAATCTTAAGTTAAGGATTCCATCGTCTAAGTTGGGACATAAGTACATTGGACCCTATAAAATCAGTAAAATTATAAGTGCCGTTGCTTGTCGTCTTCAATTGCCCAGAACTATGAGAATCCACCCTGTCTTTCATGTATCCCTACTAAAGGCTGCGACACCCAATACGTTTCCTGGACGTTCTTCTCCTTGCCCTGACCCAGTGCTAGTCGATGGTCAGGAGGAATTTGTGGTGGAAAGGATTTTAGATTCAGGTTGTACAGAAATCAGTTACAATATCTGATTAAATGGCAGGGCTACCCAGTGGAGGACAACTCATGGGAGCCAGTCAATAACGTTATGCTCCTCGCTTGCTCCGTCAGTTTCATCAGAGGTACCCACACAAGTCTGGTCTGAGGTCATCCGGAGGTTGTCCCTAAGGGGGGAGTAATGTAAGGTTCTGTGTATCTGTTTCTGAAACTCAGTTTGTTCGTCGGCCATTTTGCTTTCTGTTTTGCTGCAGCTATCTTGCCCTCAGTCAAAATGGAGTTTTCCAGCTTGCATGTTCCCGCCCTGATTCTCTCCGTTTGCTTCTTAAACAGCCACAGCTGAGCAATCAGTGCTTCAGAATCTAGCCTGCAGTGAACCTGTGTTCTGACTCCTGAAGCCTTGGACCTTGTACTCCAGCCATTCCTACTGAGGAACTCTGAAGCACTTGTGGACTCTGAACTCTGCTCTTGAGAGCCTCACGTTTGCATGGACTTGCGGTAACAGAGAAGAAGATCTGAATCTGTTGTGGAGAGTTATTGCTGAGCTTAGATTACTCTGGCCTGCGGTGTCTCCTGCTTCTGTGTTTGCAACCTGTGTGTTTATTTTGCCAATTTGTATGAAGCAATACAAGACTTTCTTTATCAACCTGTGTCTCAAGTATTTTCATCGCACCCAAGCACAAGACGCTATATGAACTGTACCACATACATTACAAGCTCCTTTCCAACAAGGGGTCCTATGTGCAAATGTAACACACCTAGAATAAAGTTTTGAGTTGAAAACTGTTTGATTTCAGTTTGTAAGAACCTGCTAATGCTTATAATTTCAAAAATGACCATTTTTTTGTTCTTTATTAAAATGAAAAGATTGAAAACTCTGCTGTGCATAATAATTTGGAACATGCATTTTGAGTGCAGTTTGAGTTTTATTTTTTTAAAAATATACTGTTATCATAGGCAGTTTATACAAAAACCTTTCAATTGTACTCTAATAGTTATTTGACTGGAAAATTACAATGACTGAAATTAATATAGGTAATTTGGGAAAATCTGAGAAAATATTATTTGCATAATAATTTGGAACACAGTGTATATTTCAGTTTTCCATATGCAATTCATCATCACTCATCAATCACTCATGCACTGTTTTTGGTTATATTTTACTTTCAGCTATTTCCTATGACTGAAATTTTGCAGTGAAGAAACTGAAATCTTTTCACCAGTGGAAAGTACCGCATTATCTTCCGTTTCGTCTTTGGACTTTTCACTTATTATTATTTATTTATAGAGCACCATTGATTCCATGGTTCGGTACATGAGAAGGGGTTACATACAAAATACAGATATCACTTACAGTAAACATACAAACATACAATGAGAATGGTACAGAGGGGAGAGGAGAAAAAGCAGATGTGTTCCAGCTTCTTTGAATCCAAAAATTTATTAGAAAATGCTTTATAAAAAACTATGGCAATGGCAAAGTTCACATGGCAAGATCTAATTACGAGTTTCAAACGATCGAGGCGTCCTTTATCAAACTAGTTGGAACACATCTCCTTTTTCTCATCAGTACTACATGTGTGACCGCACGAGTTCTGTGCTTCAGCAAGCCATATGCCGCTGTGGGTGAGCTGGTTCATTCTTTTTTCCTTTGTTTCAGAGGGAAGAGGATCCTGCCCTTATGGACTTACATTCTACAGGATAATGGGGAAGGAAACAGTAGGTTTGGGGTTTACAGTGGGTCTGGTGGTGTTGAGGTGGCAGCGGGGTCATTGCAGGCTGTAAGCTTTCCTGAAGAGATGGGTTTTCAGGTTACATCTGAAGGATCCAAATATGGTGGATAATTATTATTATACATTTATATAGCGCCATTTATTCCATGGCGCTTTACATATGAAAGGGGAAAAATATAGATAGGTACAATAAACATGTGCTAGACAAGGGACACACAAGTACAGAAGGAGAGAGGACCCTGCCCGCGAGGGCTCACAGTCTACAGGGATGGGTGAGGATACACTAGGAAAGGGTAGAGCTGGTCGTGCGATGGTTCAGTAGACTGAGGATCATTGCAGGTTGTAGGCTTGTCGGAACAGGTGGGTCTTCAGGTTCTTCTTGAAGGTCTCCGTTGTTGGTGAAAGTCTGATGTTTTGCGGCAGGGAGTTCCAGAGTATGGGAGAAGCCCGGGAGAAGTTTTGTATGCGGTTGTCGGACGTGTTGGGTCACAGAATTCCAGAGGATGGGGGATATTCGGGAGAAGTCCTGGAGGCGGTTGGGTGAGGAACGAATAAGTGTGGAGGAGAGAAGGAGGTCTTGGGAGGATCGAAGATTACGTGAGGGAAGATAACAGGAGATTAGTTTGGAGATGTACGGATGAGAAAGGTTATGGATGGCTTTGTAGGACAGTGTTATAGGAAAGATGTGTATCTTCGTACCGTGTTAGCCAGTAGATAGAAAAATATTTAGACTTGAGAGTCCTCAGTGGTTGATACCTTTTAATGGCTAACTGAAAAGATGGTAACAAATTGCAAGCTTTCGAGACTACTCCGGTCTCTTCATCAGGCAAAGACTAAAACAAAAACTGAAGAATCACATATATATATATATATATACACAAGAGGACACAGAAATAGTGCAATAGGTAAGACAAGTGACGTGAAGCAGAACTGTCATTATGGCAGAGGAATGAACATAAATATTGGAACAGATCATAGATAAGGAGAGAGTTTTATTACCCTCTGATTGGGGTCTGGTGTTGTGTTTTGATGCCCCTAGAAGGTCAGAGACGCAGATTCCTTAATTGATATAGAATGACATGAATCCATGTGACACGTTCATTCCAGCACTAAGAGTGTCAAAGGTCATCATAAGTTTGTATTCCCAAACCTTTCTATTTTCTCAGATTTGAAGTTAGATTTTAATACCAGTAATTCCATATCCATTATGCTATGACCGGGCATACAAAAGTGTTTTGCCACAGGTAAATCCATTCTTTTTTCTCTTATCGTGTGGCGATGAGAATTCATCCTTGTAAACATGTAAACATGAATTCTCATCGCCACACGATAAGAGAAAAAAGAATGGATTTACCTGTGGCAAAACACTTTTGTATGCCCGGTCATAGCATAATGGATATGGAATTACTGGTATTAAAATCTAACTTCAAATCTGAGAAAGATAGAAAGGTTTGGGAATACAAACTTATGATGACCTTTGACACTCTTAGTGCTGGAATGAACGTGTCACATGGATTCATGTCATTCTATATCAATTAAGGAATCTGCGTCTCTGACCTTCTAGGGGCATCAAAACACAACACCAGACCCCAATCAGAGGGTAATAAAACTCTCTCCTTATCTATGATCTGTTCCAATATTTATGTTCATTCCTCTGCCATAATGACAGTTCTGCTTCACGTCACTTGTCTTACCTATTGCACTATTCCTGTGTCCTCTTGTGTATATATATATATATATATATATGTGATTCTTCAGTTTTTGTTTTAGTCTTTGCCTGATGAAGAGACCGGAGTAGTCTCGAAAGCTTGCAATTTGTTACCATCTTTTCAGTTAGCCATTAAAAGGTATCAACCACTGAGGACTCTCAACTCTAAATATTTTTCTAGGACAGTGTTAGTATTTTGAACTTAATAAATCTGTCTCCAGTTTCCCTCTCCCTCTTTTTAGATTGGAAACATCCACTCATGAACCATAGGACCTCAAGTGCACATACAATACATGACAACTGAAGATCGCATAGTGAGATAACTACAATAACTAGAGCTGATCATTTTTAAAAAACTTTAAGGCTAGGTTCACATTTGTATATATGTCCGCATCGTATCATCTGCATACGCAAACGCATGCAAAAACGCATGCAAACGCATGTTTACGCAGCGCTGTTTATCATGTCGCCAAAAAAAGGCTGCGTTTGCATGTATTTTTGCATGCGTTTGCGTTTTTTGTGCGCATGTGTTAGATATTTCCAGGTGCTGTAATCAGTTCCTGGATATGCGCAGTCAGAAGTCCGCATGCGTATCGAACGCATCCAGGCGCATGTCCTTGCGTACCAATGCGTTCCCATAAAAAGTAATGCGTTTTTTTTACGCACTCATCCGCATGCGCATGACTGCGCATATTTGACGGATTTTTTGACGCTTCAAAAAAATGCAACATGTTGCGTTTGCCGCACACCGCGAAATGACGCATGCGTATGGGTTTGTCTCTGCGTACACCATGTTAAAGATATGTAAGCATGACGCATGCGGATCTATGCGGATGAAACGCTGCGCACACAGACGCAAATGTAAAACCAGCCTAAGACTGCAGTAGTCTGAATGGTCTTTGCTGTGCGTACACTGATGACTCCCATTTTGAGGTGGTCCGGATGCACTGAGCCCTTTATTCCTGACACTTACTCTTGTATATAATGACTCCAGCAATGATAAATGTGAAAATAAGAACGATAGAGACCACCGCACTGATGATCACAGCCGGGTGGAAAGGTCGTGGTGATTCTAAAAGGTAAAACAAGGAGAACATGATATAATCTATGATGTAAAGCGGTAAAATGATCTGTTTTTGAGAAGTTGTTTACTGGGCGACAACCAATATCTCTGCTCTTCCTTTTATCAGCTTCACAAAAATGGCTGCAGCAATAAAAGAAAATAATATATCTTTCTAAATAGATAAACAATAAAGACTAAAATGGATATTATTTTTATTTCTGTGAAAAAAGGCGAAAACCCTATTTAACATAAAGAGGAAGGTATCTAGACTATGTTTTCCTTCGATTAATACATAGTCTATAGTGGTTGGTGCCACATAGAAGAAGTGATGAAAAGAAACGTGATGGTTTAAAATAGATAATTTTTATTAGACATTATTAAAACCAAAAATTAGTGAATAAAGACAAAGAGGGAATTAACAAAAAATAGGATAAGGAGACCACAATAGCTGCTATATCTCAGTGCATACCAATGAATGAAAAGCTTGTCACCATATTCAGAAGCATAATTAGCCAGAAAAAAGGAAAGAGGTTTATCAACCTTCTTTACCATATAATAGTGTGCAAAAGCTGCTATAACATTCACCAATTAGCGATATCGGTGGGAGTAATAAATACGACTGATTTGTGACTCAATCAAAGGTAGTTAATGCAATGCCTGATAGGATGCAGGAAAAAGTGGATGTAATTAGACTAAGTTATATTCGCCACATCTAAAAAGGGAATCATAAGGATATGTAATCCCACTTACATCAAAAACGCCTGCACGTAGTATAACAGGAGGGAGGACAGCTTTGGAAATCTCCTGGACGCCCGACGGGCACCGTTTCGCCGTGTGGCTTCTTCCGGGGCGGAAATGTAATGTAGGTGTAAATAGAGAGGTTTATATCCTAGGCACTGCTCTCGGATAGGGCTAGAAAGGTCAGGTGGTTCAATAATGGCGCACGCAAAAGGTTAACACGCCCCTGTCTAAAGGGACTTCCGGGGAAGCGCTCAGGTGGACCGCAGGTGGAACGCACCCGGGTCACCTGATTGAGCGCCACCGGAAGTCGGCGGGGTTAGTGTACCATGTGCGCGCGCGTCAGAATCCCGAGACCTGGATGGGAGTGTTTGTGGGGAGGAGGTGTGGCCCAAATCCCGAGTTAGTATAAGAAAAGTACCAAAGGGAAAAAGCGTGTCCTAGGCACACACATAACAGTCTAGAGACCTTAATGGGATGGTTTATATGAAGGAAGAGTGACTAAGTTAATAAAACAATACCTTTTCACCTAGAATTAGCAACATGACAAATATCGATATATAATAAATTGCGGAAAGGGGAAGGGAAAATCATAAACAAAAGGAATATGAAAAACATAGAAGGGGACCAGAAATACAAAAAATGGGTAATGAATAAACATCAAAAATAAAGGGGAATAATATATGAATGGAATCAATATGAAAAAATCATAAACAAAAGAAATATTATAATAATATGGTGTAAAGGGGACAAGGGTGAAAGTGGGGGACTAAGTTGTATAAATCTCAAATAAGAAGTGTATTATAGAAGAAGAACTGAAAAATGAATGAATATGAGGAATAAAGTGCAAGATGCTGAATGAGATTAAAAAATATTTATGATAAAATTCATAAATAATGGACAAGAAATGTAATAAATTAGGGAGTCTTAAAGTTAAACTAATCGTGATTAAAGTGCGAGTGCTTTGGGTAAGGTGCAAAAAACCAGGTTCCTACTTGTCAAAACATGAATAACAGGTCATATAAAAAGGGGGATTATTAACAAACACATATTATTATAATGATAATAAAGGAAAGTTCCCTAACACAAATACAAAGAATAAATACAGTTAGGTCCATAAATATTTGGACAGAGACAACATTTATCTAATTTTGGTTCTAGACATTACCACAATGAATTTGAAACAAAACAAATCAGATGCAGTTGAAGTTCAGACTTTCAGCTTTCATTTGAGGGTATCCACATTAAAATTGGATGAAGGGTTTAGGAGTTTCAGCTCCTTAACATGTGCCACCCTGTTTTTAAAGGGACCAAAAGTAATTGGACAGATTAAATAATTGTAAATAAAATGTTCATTTCTAGTACTTGGTTGAAAACCCTTTGTTAGCAATGACTGCCTGAAGTCTTGAACTCATGGACATAATGTCACGCGGTCTTATGATATGTGTACGATGTCAGTAAACTATTCTTAAAAGAACAACACTCTATACAACATATAGATTAGCAACATCAGCATGTAAATATAGAATAGATTTACCTGACACGATATCCGTTGAACTCAGGATTAATCTTGAGGACTTGATACACTGTCACAGGAAAGAAGAGGACCGGGGGTCTAACCTGACCCTAAACTGGGGTCCTAACTAATCCCTCACCTTGGAGGTACTGATAATGGTTCAGAGGTCCAAGTCTCCAGCCTAACCCTGTCTCCTATCAGTCCCTGAACCCTGTAATCAGTCCTAAGAAGGATTCTGATTACCACCAAAGGGATATGGGCTGATCTCTGCTAAATACACAGATTAGAAATATAAGACATACTGGAGAAAACACAGACTTGCATACACACTCAAACACAGAAGGAACATAAATGATCTGGGATATTAAACTCTAAGCAAGGTGAGCTTAAAACAACTAAGGAGCTCTTTAACTTAAGTCTATACAGATACAATCCTATCTGTGGTCTGCATGAAGAATTTCACTGGCAGCTCCCAAAACAGACAACCAGAGATTTAAAGGAAACCAATCAACAAATAATTAATTGCAGCCGGGAGAAACTGCACCCAGTCCCAGAACTGAGCACAGACAGAATTAACTCCCTAACTGCCAAACACAAAGAAACAGCAACTCAGCTGTGAGAAGTCAGAATGTGCAACCGCGACGATCTTCGTGGCGATGCACACATGACAGTACCCCCCCTTCTACGAGGGGCCTCCGGACCCTCAGGGCCAGGTTTGCCCGGGTGAGTTCTGTGGAAGGTCCGCACCAAACGATCTGCGTTAATGTCAGACGCAGGAACCCACGTCCTCTCCTCTGGACCATACCCCTTCCAATGCACCAAGTACTGAAGGGACCGGCGATTCAGACGTGAGTCAATGATCTTTGACACTTGAAACTCCAAGTTACCATTGACCACCACTGGAGGAGGAGGTAGAGGTGATGGTATGACTGGTGCCACGTACCTCTTAAGTAATGTGTAATGTATGTGATAAAGTTCATATAGCGTCTTGTGCTTGGGTGCGATGAAAATACTTGAGACACAGGTTGATAAAGAAAGTCTTGTATTGCTTCATACAAATTGGCAAAAATAAACACACAGGTTGCAAACACAGAAGCAGGAGACACAGCAGGCCAGAGTAATCTAAGCTCAGCAATAACTCTCCACAACAGATTCAGATCTTCTTCTCTGTTACCGCAAGTCCATGCAAACGTGAGGCTCTCAAGAGCAGAGTTCAGAGTCCACAAGTGCTTCAGAGTTCCTCAGTAGGAATGGCTGGAGTACAAGGTCCAAGGCTTCAGGAGTCAGAACACAGGTTCACTGCAGGCTAGATTCTGAAGCACTGATTACTCAGCTGTGGCTGTTTAAGAAGCAAACGGAGAGAATCAGGGTGGGAACATGCAAGCTGGAAAACTCCATTTTGACTGAGGGCAAGATAGCTGCAGCAAAACAGAAAGCAAAATGGCAGACGAACAAACTGAGTTTCAGAAACAGATACACAGAACCTTACATTACTCCCCCCTTAGGGACAACCTCCGGATGACCTCAGACCAGGCTTGTGTGGGTACCTCTGATGAAACTGACGGAGCAAGCGAGGAGCATTAACGTTATTGACTGGCTCCCATGAGTTGTCCTCCACTGCATAGCCCTGCCATTTAATCAGATATTGTAACTGATTTCTATACAACCTGGAATCTAAAATCCTTTCCACCACAAATTCTTCCTGACCATCGACTAGCACTGGGTCAGGGCAAGGAGAAGAACGTCCAGGAAACGTATTGGGTGTCGCAGCCTTTAGTAGGGATACATGAAAGACAGGGTGAATTCTCATAGTTCTGGGCAATTGAAGACGACAAGCAACGGCACTTATAATCTTACTGATTTTATAGGGTCCAATGTACTTATGTCCCAACTTAGACGATGGAATCCTTAATTTAAGATTTCTGGTTGACAGCCAGACCAGGTCTCCTACCTTAAAAGCTGGTGCAGGTTTACGAAATTTATCTGCTGCCTTCTTGTACCTTTCCTGAGCCGATTCCAGATTCTCCTTTAGAAGATCCATATTCTTCTGCAAAGTCGTGACTCTTTCAGCCACTGCTGGCAAAGGCGTCTCTATGGGAAATCGTGGTAGAATGTTAGGATGATAACCTAGATTAGAGTAAAAAGGAGACTGTTTAGTGGAGGCACTCTGAGAGTTGTTGTAAGAGAACTCAGCCAATGGAAGTAGATCCACCCAATCATCCTGTAGGTGGCAGATAAAGCAGCGGAGATACTGCTCCAGGGTTTGATTGGTTCGTTCGGTTTGTCCATTAGTCTGGGGATGAAAAGCAGAAGAAAGGTTTACTTTAATGTCCAATGCTGCACAGAAATTTTGCCAAAACCTAGAAGTGAATTGCACCCCTCGATCCGAAATAACCTCATCCGGTACTCCATGTAAACGAAACACATCTTTAATCATCAAATCTGATGTCTGTTTTGCAGTGGGTAAGCCGACACAAGGGATAAAATGAGCTGCCTTTGTTAGACGGTCAACCACCACTAGAATGGTGTTCTTCCCTTGAGAGGTTGGTAATTCCACAATGAAGTCCATAGAAATGGATCCCCACGGCGGGACGGGGTGGGAAGAGGCTGTAACAGACCAGTTGGTGAAGAGCGAGGTGTCTTGCATCTTGCACAAACCTCACACGAAGTGACATAGTCCAAAACATCCTTCCTACAAGTGGGCCACCAAAAGAAACGAGAAAGAAATTCCTGTGTCTTTAGAATTCCTCTATGCCCGGCTATTTTGGAATCGTGAATGAGTTGCAATACTCTCAATCTGACTGTTTCAGGTATATACAGACGTTGTCCCAGAATCCACACACCATTCTTAAAGACAAGACTTACGTCCCTTGGGGGTTGAGCCAAAAAAGAATCCGCATGGTATGCTTCCTTGATGTCTTTAATTAGGTCTTGATGATGAATCACTCCTAGGAATCTAGAGTCAGGAAGAATAGTCTTAGGAGGAGTAATTGGACGTGTCTCTGCTGAGTAAATCCTAGAGAGTGCATCAGCCTTTCCATTGCGCGATCCTGGTCTATAAGAAATAATAAAATTAAATTGGTTTAAGAAAAGATTCCAGCGAGCCTGGCGAGGAGTCAGGCACTTAGCCGACCTGATGAACTCAAGATTACGATGATCTGTCAGAACGACTATTTGCTGTGCAGCTCCTTGAAGAAGGTGTCTCCATTCTTTGAAGGCGGCAATAATGGCCAACAACTCTCTATTGCCCACATCGTAGTTCTTCTCAGCCGAAGACAACTGCTGGGAAAAGAAGGCACAGGGATGCAAGACATTCTTCTCACCTGTTCTCTGAGAGAGTATAGCTCCCACGGCACAGTCTGAAGCATCCACCTCTATTATGAAGGCAAGCTCTGGGTTGGGATGTACTAGGATAGGTGCAGTGGTAAATTTATCTTTTAGACGGGAAAATGCTTCCTGGGCTTGGGGAGTCCAGGAGAACTTAGACTCTTTCCGGGTAAGTTGGGTGATAGGTGACACTACCTCAGAGAAATTTCTAATGAAACGTCTATAGAAGTTTGCAAACCCGATGAAGCGCTGTACCTCCTTCACATTTCTAGGACTTGGCCAATCATTGATGGCTTGGGTTTTACTTCCATCCATACTAATTCCTTGTGTAGACAGTACATACCCCAGAAATTGAATTTCGGTCTTATGGAATTCACACTTTTCAAGCTTGATGTAAAGATGATTTTGTCTTAGACGTTCCAAGACCATTCTCACATGTCCATGATGTTCCTCTGTGGAGTTAGAAAAAATTAAAATATCATCCAAATAAATTACCACGAATGTATCTAGGAGATCCCTGAAGATGTCATTCACCAAGTGTTGGAAAGTGGCTGGGGCGGTACTCAGACCAAAAGGCATAACCAGATATTCAAAGTGTCCATAGCGTGACCTGAATGCAGTCTTCCATTCATCCCCAGGTCTAATACGGACTAAGTTATAGGCCCCACGAAGATCTAGTTTAGAAAAAATTTTGGCATGTCGCACTCTCTCCAATAACTCAGGGATTAAAGGCAATGGATAACGGTTTCTAATAGTAACCTTATTGAGTTCCCTATAGTCTACGCATGGTCTCAGGGATCCATCTTTCTTCTTTACAAAGAATATGGGTGCCCCTGCAGGAGATGAAGAGGGGCGTATGAAGCCCTTGGCTAGATTTTCGTCTATGTACTCTTTTAAAGCCTTCAGCTCGGGCCCCGCCAGGGGGTAGATCTTACCAAAAGGTATCTCTGCTCCAGGCAATAATTCAATTGGACAATCATATGGACGGTGAGGAGGAAGCTGGTCAGCGTTCTTCTTGTCACATAAATCCACATAGTCCTGGTATACAGCTGGTAGTTCAGGGACTGACATGGTTCCTTTAGGAACAGAGCAAGCTGAAATTTTTGGACTCATCTGTTTCTCTGGAAAGTGTAATTCCTTGGTCTCCCAGTTAATGGTAGGATTCTGAGCCTGCAGCCATGGTAGCCCTAGAATAATGGGAAAGTGAGGAGAAGAGATAAGCATAAAGGACAGTTTCTCTTGATGATCTTTACCCATAAGAACCTTTAAAGGCTCTGTTTCCTGATCCACTGGTCCAGAGGTCAGCAGGGAGCCATCCACAGTTTCCATCTGTACTGGAGCAGCCTTCTTCACTGAACGTATTCCCTGTTTTAGAGCAAAGGAGACATCCATAAAATTTCCACTTGCACCTGAGTCGATCATAGCAGAGCTAGACACCCAGGCTGAGTCAACCCAGAGTTTGATGGAAAGAAAACAGTGAGAATTGTTTTTCTTACAACTCAGCTGGGACACCGCTGAGGAAACTTGAAAGATGGCAGCATTTACACAGTCAACGTCCTCAGAGGTAACGGAGTTTAAGTCCGAGAAATCAAGATCTGTTGCTGCAGCTCTCTCTGGAGCCTGAGGCTCGGACCTGACAGATCCCCTCTCGCAACACTCACAATGAATGAGTGCTGCAGTAGTCTTGCGAGAACGGCTGGGACAGTTAATAATAAAGTGCCCTGACTTACCACAATAAAAACATAGATTCTCCTTAAAACGATGTTCCTTGCGTGCATCACTAACCCGTCGTAGTAAAGAGTCTACCTGCATGGGTTCAGGTTCAGGTTCCCGTGTAATCCTACTCAAAGGTTCCCTAGCTGGAGAGGAAGGCAGGAAAAGGTTAGTACGATTGCTTTCGAACCATCTCTCTTGCCTGCGTTCAGTTAAACGAGTATCAATACGGATGCAGTAGTTAATAAAGTCACCTAACGCAGTGGGAGGGTCGGCACGAGCAAGTTCATCCTTAATTAGTGGGGATAACCCCTTTCGAAAAATAGATTTTTTGGCGGAATTGTCCCAGGTGGTATCAAGGGCCCATCTCCTGAAATCCAAGGCATATTCAGCTACCGAGTGCTTACCTTGGCGCAAAGCTAACATGGCTGCTTCAGCTGTTGCACCTCGATTGGGGTCATCAAACACCTGCCCCATGGCTGAAATAAAATCATCAAGGTGATTCAAACAATCATCCTCAGTCTCAATCAGAGGGTTTGCCCATATCAAAGCCTTGTTGGTAAGCAACATAATTACAGTAAGCACCTTAGATCGTTCAGTAGGAAATTGTGAAGCATGTGCAGAAAAAAAAGATTGCATTGATTAACAAATCCCCTGAATTTTTCACGTTCACCACCAAAACGAAAAGGGGGCAACTTGGGAATCCCAGAACTCGGGGCCACGGCAGGAGCCTGGACTCGCCCCTCCAGAACCTCAATCCTGGCTCGCAAATCCTGGGTAGTCTGTCCAACCACTTGCAAATTGTGATTATTTAGGTCCTGAAGATTTGTAAAACGGGTCTTTATATTCTGCAAATCTGCAAGGATATTATCAGTCACTCCGCAAAGTTCCTTTATACGGGCCTCCATTTTCCAGATCTTTTAAGACAGGATACTGGAAGAAGAGGAGAAAAAAAAAAAACAATAGTGTTCACCTGTGGCAACACTGAAGAAAGAAAAAACTTTAAGGGAACTGCTCACCTGGAATGGTTGTGAGAAGTCACAACCACTATCATCACAGAAAGCTTTCAACCAGACATCTGATATCCAGAGTTTCAGCAGACAAAAGAGAAGAGAGAAAAAAAAAAAAAAAACAAAACAATAGTGTTTACCTGTGATAACACTGCAGAAAAAAAAACTTAAGGGAATTGCTCACCTGGAATGGTTGTGAAAAGTCACAACCACTGTCATCACAGAAAGTACAACCGGACATCCGATATCCACAGTACAGCAGACAAGCCTTTCCAGACCCAGCAGACACTAACGTTTGGCTTCAGAATCTTGTAATGTATGTGATAAAGTTCATATAGCGTCTTGTGCTTGGGTGCGATGAAAATACTTGAGACACAGGTTGATAAAGAAAGTCTTGTATTGCTTCATACAAATTGGCAAAAATAAACACACAGGTTGCAAACACAGAAGCAGGAGACACAGCAGGCCAGAGTAATCTAAGCTCAGCAATAACTCTCCACAACAGATTCAGATCTTCTTCTCTGTTACCGCAAGTCCATGCAAACGTGAGGCTCTCAAGAGCAGAGTTCAGAGTCCACAAGTGCTTCAGAGTTCCTCAGTAGGAATGGCTGGAGTACAAGGTCCAAGGCTTCAGGAGTCAGAACACAGGTTCACTGCAGGCTAGATTCTGAAGCACTGATTACTCAGCTGTGGCTGTTTAAGAAGCAAACGGAGAGAATCAGGGTGGGAACATGCAAGCTGGAAAACTCCATTTTGACTGAGGGCAAGATAGCTGCAGCAAAACAGAAAGCAAAATGGCAGACGAACAAACTGAGTTTCAGAAACAGATACACAGAACCTTACATAATGACTTGTGGAACACATTATGAATTTTAAACGTAGGAGGGAGGTCCAGACGAAATGCCACAGGATTAATTATGGAACTGATCCTGTACGGCCCGATGAATCTGGGGCCCAGCTTCCAGGAGGGAACTTTAAGTTTTATATTCCTGGTAGACAACCATACCAGATCGTTCACATTAAGATCTGGACCAGAAACTCTCCTCCTATCAGCCATACGTTTATAACGGTTCCCCATAGCACTCAGATTATTCAATACACCTCTCCACACTGAAGCAAGTGACGACGAGAAACGCTCCTCCTCAGGAACCCAGAAGGGCCCCCCCATTGAAAGTACAAAACTGGGGATGAAAACCATATGCCCCAAAAAACGGGGATTTACCAGTGGACTCGCTCCGCCTGTTGTTAAGAGCGAACTCTGCCAGAGGCAAGAAAGAAGACCAGTCCTCCTGGTTCTCTGAGACAAAACACCGAAGATAAGTCTCTAGGCTTTGATTCAGACGCTCTGTCTGACCATTGGTCTGCGGATGAAAAGCCGAGGAAAATGACAATTGCATCCCCCGACGTAAACAAAATGCCCTCCAAAACTTGGACACAAACTGAGACCCCCTATCTGACACCACATCAGAAGGCAACCCATGAAGTCTCACAATCTCCCCAATGAACACCTGCGCCAGAGTTTTAGCATTAGGGAGGGCAGGAAGAGCAATGAAATGTGCCATCTTACTGAACCTGTCAACAACCACCAGTATGACAGTCTTCCCTGACGACTGAGGAAGGTCCGTGATGAAGTCCATAGACAAATGAGTCCATGGACGCTCCGGAAGTTTCAAGGGTAAGAGGGTCCCAGACGGACGGGTATGAGGGGTCTTAGAGCGAGCACAAACCCCACAGGACGCGACAAAAGTTAAAACATCTTTATTAACGTTAGGCCACCAAAACCGGCGAGAAAGGAGATCTAAAGTAGCCTTACTCCCTGGATGTCCTGCTAAAGCAGAATTATGATGTGCCTCAATAACCTTTTGTCTCAACTGATTTGGGACAAACAGTCTCCCTGGAGGTCCTGCAGGGGCGTCCCCCTGAACCTCTAATACCTCCTCCTCAAGCTCAGAACATACAGCCGACACTACCACCCCCTACTGAAGGATAGGAATCGGGTCATCCATTTTCCCGGCCCCTGGGAAACTGCGAGACAAGGCATCCGCCTTAACATTCTTAGATCCAGGGCGATAAGTGACAACAAAATTAAACCTGGTAAAAAACAACGACCATCGAGCTTGTCTGGAATTCAGACGCTTAGCAGATTCCAAATACAGCAGGTTCTTGTGATCAGTAATGACGGTGACCGGGTGGACTGCCCCCTCCAAAAAGTGACGCCATTCTTCAAAAGCCAACTTAATGGCCAAAAGTTCCCTATTGCCGATATCATAATTCCTTTCGGCGGACGACAATTTCTTAGAAAAGAAAGCGCACGGATGCCATTTACCAGGGGACGGACCTGGGACAATATTGCACCCACCCCTACGTCAGACGCGTCCACCTCCACAACGAACGGCTGTGATGCATCTGGTTGGATGAGAACGGGTGCCGAAGCAAAACATTTTTTCAAAGAGGAAAAAGCTTGGCAAGCTTTGTCCGACCATTTAGAAAAATCCGTCCCTTTTCTTGTCATGTCAGTGAGAGGTTTGACAACAGATGAGAAATTACAAATAAATTTCCGGTAGTAGTTAGCAAACCCAGAAAACGCTGCAGAGCCTTAAGATCCTCTGGCTGATCCCATTCAAGCACTGCTCTCACCTTTTCAGGGTCTATATGGAAACCGGAGGCTGACACCAAGAAACCCAAAAACTGAAGTTCCTGTACGGCGAATACACACTTTTCCAGTTTGGCGTATAGTTTATTGTCTCGCAAGATCTGCAACACCTGTCTCACATGCTCCTGGTGAGACACAAGATCTGGCGAGTAAATTAAAATGTCATCCAAATATACGACCACAAACAGCCCCACCAGATGACGAAAAATGTCATTAACAAAATGTTGGAATACTGCTGGTGCAGTAGTCAGACCAAAAGGCATGACAAGGTTCTCATAATGTCCCTCCGGCGTGTTAAACGCCGTTTTCCACTCATCCCCCTCTTTTATCCTAATCAGATTATACGCCCCCCTGAGATCCAACTTAGAGAACCATTTGGCGCCAACAATTTGATTGAAGAGATCAGGAATCAGAGGGAGTGGATACGGATCTCGAACAGTAATCCGATTAAGTTCGCGGAAATCCAAGCAAGGGCGTAGGCCTCCATCTTTTTCTTCACAAAGAAGAACCCCGCGGCCACTGGGGAAGATGAAGGTCTAATATGCCCTTTGGCCAGACTTTCCGAAATATAATCTTTCATAGGCTGCCTCTCAGGACCAGAAAGGTTATATAACCTAGCTTTAGGTAACTTAGCATTAGGAAGTAAATTAATAGAGCAGTCATACACGCGATGAGGAGGCAACTCCTGACACCCCTCCTCAGAGAACACATCCCCAAAGTCCTCCAAAAAAGGAGGCAAAGTACTAGGCACGACCGCACTGATGACTGTGTTCATGCAGTTACTTTTGCAAAACTCACCCCATTGGCTTATCTCTCTGGACTGCCAATTAATCACAGGGTTATGTTTAACCAACCAAGGAAGTCCCAACACAATAGGAGTAGGTAGACCCTCCAACACATAACAAGATAATAGTTCCCTATGTATTGCCCCTACCCGAAGGTCAATGTTATGAACCTCATGAACAAAGCTACCTTGGCCGAGAGGCCTGGCGTCAATGGAGAATATAGGGATCGGTTTGACCAATACACTCAGATGCATACCTTGAGCCTGAGCAAACTGAGCGTCAACCAGATTAGCCCCGGACCCACTATCAAGAAGAACAGAAAATCTCTCCACTCTCGTACCAACCACCACCTCCACTGGTACAAGGAACTGAGAAGAACTAGCGGACGAAATACATACTCCCAGGTTGTCGTCCACCACACAACCTGGGATTAACAGTTTTCCGGCGACTTCTTGCTCAACAAGGCACGGGACGGACATCCCCCAACAAAATGTCCCTCTTTCCCGCAGAAGAAACACCTTCTAGTCCTGCGGCGTACCGCCAATCCCCTCCTACGAAATGATGTCCCTCCCAACTGCATAGGCTCCTCCGAACAGACAAGGGGAACCTCAACATAAGGGACTTTAGTAGTAGGTGGAGTAACAACAGGGGCGGAGTTACCTCGCACCTCTCCCGGAGCTGTCTATCAGTACGGATAGCCAGGGCCATAGCAGCCTCCAGTGATGGAGGAGAATCATACTGAGCCAAAACGTCCTTTAATTTGTCAGAAAGCCCATGACAAAACTGGCTCCTAAGAGCTGGGTCATTCCACTGAGTATCTGTGGCCCATCTATGGAACTCAGAAGCAAATTCCTCCGCCGGACGATCTCCCTGCTGTATCTTACGTAATTTTGTCTCAGCAAGAGAGACCCGATCTGGGTCATCATATACCAAACCCAGGGCAGTAAAAAATCGATCTACTGACTGTAGAGCCGGGGATCCCGGAGGAAGGGAAAATGCCCAGGATTGAGGGTCCCCTTGTAGGAGCGAGATAACAATTCCCACTCTCTGCTCTTCACTCCCTGATGATCGAGGCCGAAGCCGAAAATACAATTTACATGCTTCCCTGAAGGTAAAAAATTTGTCTCGCCCACCAGTGAACCTGTCCGGGAGAGCTACTTTAGGTTCAAATCTGGTTTGCTCCGAGGGAGACAAAACTTTGGACTTAATGTCCGTCAGCTCCATGGATAATCCCTGCAACTGCAGAGCCAGCTGGGCTACTTGATCCATGGCAACTGGGAATAATTTTATGGGCCAGTGAAAATGTCACGCGGTCTTATGATATGTGTACGATGTCAGTAAACTATTCTTAAAAGAACAACACTCTATACAACATATAGATTAGCAACATCAGCATGTAAATATAGAATAGATTTACCTGACACGATATCCGTTGAACTCAGGATTAATCTTGAGGACTTGATACACTGTCACAGGAAAGAAGAGGACCGGGGGTCTAACCTGACCCTAAACTGGGGTCCTAACTAATCCCTCACCTTGGAGGTACTGATAATGGTTCAGAGGTCCAAATCTCCAGCCTAACCCTGTCTCCTATCAGTCCCTGAACCCTGTAATCAGTCCTAAGAAGGATTCTGATTACCACCAAAGGGATATGGGCTGATCTCTGCTAAATACACAGATTAGAAATATAAGACATACTGGAGAAAACACAGACTTGCATACACACTCAAACACAGAAGGAACATAAATGATCTGGGATATTAAACTCTAAGCAAGGTGAGCTTAAAACAACTAAGGAGCTCTTTAACTTAAGTCTATACAGATACAATCCTATCTGTGGTCTGCATGAAGAATTTCACTGGCAGCTCCCAAAACAGACAACCAGAGATTTAAAGGAAACCAATCAACAAATAATTAATTGCAGCCGGGAGAAACTGCACCCAGTCCCAGAACTGAGCACAGACAGAATTAACTCCCTAACTGCCAAACACAAAGAAACAGCAACTCAGCTGTGAGAAGTCAGAATGTGCAACCTCGACGATCTTCGTGGCGATGCACACATGACACATCACCAGACACTGTGTTTCCTTCTTTTTGGTGCTCTGCCAGGCCTTCACCGCGGTGGTTTTCAGTTGTTGTTTGTTTGTGGGCCTTTCTGTCTGAAGTTTAGTCTTTAACAAGTGAAATGCATGTTCAATTGGGTTGAGATCAGGTGACTGACTTGGCCATTCAAGAAATTCCACTTCTTTGCTTTAATAAACTCCTGGGTTGCTTTGGCTTTATGTTTTGGGTCATTGTCCATCTGTAGTATGAAACGACGACCAATCAGTTTGGCTGCATTTGGCTGGATCTGAGCACACAGTATGGCTCTGAATACCTCAGAATTCATTCGGCTGTTTCTGTCCTGTGTCACATCATCAATAAACACTAGTGACCCAGTGCCACTGGCAGCCATGCATGCCCAAGCCATCACACTGCTTCCGCCATGTTTTACAGATGATGTGGTATGCTTTGGATCATGAGCTGTACCACGCCTTCGCCATACTTTTCTCTTTCCATCATTCTAGTAGAGGTTGATCTTGGTTTCATCTGTCCAAAGAATGTTCTTCCAGAACTGTGCTGGCTTTTTTAGATGTTTTTTAGCAAAGTCCAGCCTAGCCTTTTTATTCTTGATTCTTATGAGTGGCTTGCACCGTGCAGTGAACCCTCTGTATTTAATTTCATGCAGTCTTCTCTTTATGGTAGATTAGGATATTGATACGCCTACCTCTGGAGAGTGTTGTTCACTTGGTTGGCTGTTGTGAAGGGGTTTCTCTTCACCATGGAGAGTATTCTGCGATCATCCACCACTGTTGTCTTCCGTGGGCGCCCAGGTCTTTTTGCATTGATGAGTTCACCAGTGCTTTCTTTCTTTCTCAGAATGTACCAAACTGTAGATTTTGCCACTCCTAAAGTTGTAGCAATTTCTCAGATGGGTTTTTTCTGTTTTTTGCAGCTTAAGGATAGCTTGTTTCACCTGCATGGAGAGCTCCTTTGACCGCATGTTTCCTTCACAGCTAAACCTTCCAAATGCAAACACCATGTTAGGGTCTGCGGAACGCACCAAATATATAAAGTGGAGAGGTGCGTTCGCAGCCGGGGTCCACCGTGCAAGCAAAGCCTGCTGCTAGTAAGATGACGAAAGTAGCGAACTCTGTTATCCCGCAGAGTCGCTAAAATAAACGCCGTAGCGCGTTGTGGCAGTAAGTGCAGACTCTGTTAATTCACAGAGCCGCTAACGGGATGCCACAGTGCTATATGGCATATGTGCGAACTCACTTAGCTTCAGTGAGCCGCAAAGTAAAACGCTAGGGCGCTGTCTAGCGTCGAGAGCGAACCCTGTTATGTCACAGAGCCGCTGAGAACAAACACCGTGTCCTGTCAGGCTCTCAGGCACACGGTTAATTGCTAAGCGAGCATAATACGTGTTCATGCGCTAATGTCCTCGCGGGAGTCACCCGCAATCTATGGCGTCTGAACGCCAGACCCTGAATACGGCAATCAAACTCCTCACCGGTTATGCCGGTAATCTAGGGCATCTAGGACACCGACCCTGACCAGCTAGCACACTAAAATCCTCACCGATTAAGTCGGTATTCTAGTGGCTTATTTCAGCCGGGTCCCTAACCACACACACGCATGACCACACTGGCGCATAGCATACAATGGTTGATATTAGCGCATGGCGGCCCAGCCATGCTACCCTTTTATAGCAACAGCTACAGGACCTTCCAGGAACAAGGACCAATGAGAACCTGTTCAGAAGACTAGTAGTAACAGGGCCTTCCTGGCGGGCCAATAGGAGCTGCTGCAGTACCTGAGCATGTGACCCTGATCTCCAATGAGAGATCTCACTCTGGGCACGCTCAGAAGGGAAAATGCAGGACTTTATCCCAAAGACGTCTGCTCCAGAACTGGCTATAATAGCAGATCCAGGAAAGGCAGCAGCAAGTCACTGCCCAGTAGTGGAGTGGGCAAGACGCTTGGAACGACGTCTCTGCTGAGCAGGCTCCACTGCGGCCGGAGATGAATGGGAGACCGCAGCGGCACTGGTTCGAGACTCCCCTTGTGCAGGAGCGGGAACTCGAACCCTAACATTACTCCCCCTCCTAGGGCCCCCCCTTCTCTGGGCCTCGCTGCGTTCAAAGGCAGCGATGAGCTGCGGAGCGTGAACATGCTCGGCAGGCTCCCAAGACCTATCCTCAGGCCCATAGCCCCTCCAGTCCACCAAATAAAACTTTTTGCCCCGTACCACCTTACACCCCACGATGGCGTTCACCTCATGGTCATCCGCAGATGAACCCGATGTCCCGGCAGATGACTCAGAAAACCGGGACATGAGCACGGGTTTCAGGAGGGACACGTGAAAGGTGTCGGAGATACCCAGGCGTGGTGGAAGAGCTAAACGGTATACCACAGGGTTAACCTGCTCGAGGACCTTGAAAGGACCCAGGTAGCGGGGTGCCAACTTAGTGGACTCAACTCGCAGCCTGATGTTACGGGCGGAGAGCCACACCAAATCCCCAGGAGCAAATGTAGGAGCGGGGCGCCGATGGGCATCGGCCGAAGACCTCATCCTCTCTTTGGAGGCCTGAATGGCATCCTGCGTGCGGTCCCAAATGTCCCGTGCCTCCACAGCCCAGTCTGCCACCCTGGAATCGGCGGAAGACACGGGCATAGGCACTGGTACCCGCGGATGCTGACCGTAGTTCAGGAGGAATGGGGTCTGTCCGGTGGAATCAGCCACAGCATTGTTTAATGCAAACTCAGCCCATGGTAGCAAGGATGCCCAGTCATCCTGCCTGGCTGAGACAAAATGTCGTAGATAGGTGACCAAGGTCTGGTTGGCCCTCTCTACCAACCCATTCGTCTCAGGATGGTACGCTGAAGAGAGATTTAACTCAATACTGAGTAGACGACAAAGCTCTCTCCAGAACCGAGACGCAAACTGGGGACCTCGGTCACTGACAATCTTGTCCGGCATGCCGTGTAAACGGAAGATGTGCCTAACAAACAACGCTGCCAGAGCCCGTGCAGAAGGTAACCGTGGTAGTGGCACCAGATGCACCATTTTAGAGAAATGGTCGGTGATTACCCAAATGATGGTGCAACCCCGAGACTTGGGCAAGCCCACCACAAAGTCCATCCCAACCATCTCCCAGGGCCTGTCTGCCACCGGCAAAGGGTAAAGTAACCCAGCTGGCCGTTGTCGTGGAGACTTATTTTTGGCGCAGGAGACACACGCCCGAACATAGTCCCAACATCACGGACCATATGCGGCCACCAATATGTCCTCGCCAGCAATTCAGATGTCCTCTTTGCCCCAAAGTGTCCACCCACCCTGGACGAATGTGCCCAAGAGAGTACCTCCGGTCGCAAATTAGTAGGCACAAAAGTCTTGCCCGGGGGCACAGACTCTAGCGAAACCGGGGCCACTGTTCTCAGGCTCTCTGTGGGGACGATAAGCCGAGGCTCCTCCACCTCCTCCTCCGAGGACACCACAGAGCGAGAGAGAGCGTCGGCACGAATGTTCTTCTCTCCGAGAGGAAATGCAGTGTGAAATGAAACCGGGAGAAGAACAAGGACCATCTGGCTTGGCGAGAATTAAGCCGCTGGGCTGTCTGAAGATATACCAGGTTTTTGTGATCCGTGAAGACTTGGAAGGGAAAGCGAGCTCCCTCCAACAGATGTCTCCACTCCGAGAAGGCCAACTTCATTGCTAGCAACTCCCTGTCCCCGATGGAATAATTCCTCTCTGCTGGTGTGAAGGTCTTGGAGAAAAAGAAGCATGGATGCTTCCGACCTTGAGCATCCTTTTGGAAGAGGACTGCTCCAGCACCAACGGACGAGGCATCCACCTCCAATATAAATGGCTTATCAACATCGGGCGATGTAGGATGGGAGCTCTAGCGAAATGAGACTTAATAGACGTGAAGGCCTTGGAGACCTCTTCAGACCACAATTTGGGATTAGCTCCCTTTTTGGTAAGGGCAACCACGGGAGCTACCAAAGTTGAGAAGTGGGGAATGAACTGACGGTAGTAATTAATGAACCCCATAAAGCGCTGCACCGCCTTTAGAGAGTGGGGTTCTTGCCAGTCCATCACCGCCTGTAGTTTGGCAGGATCCATAGCCAATCCCTGGGCGGAGATGATATAGCCCAGGAAAGGTAAGGACTCCTGCTCAAACACACATTTCTCCAACTTTGCGTAAAGGGAATTTGCCCGTAGGAGGTCGAAGACCCTGCCAACATCCCTCCGGTGGGAGTCAATATCTGGAGAGAAGATGAGTATATCATCCAGATAGACTACGACCGAGGTGGAGAGCATATCCCGGAAGATGTCATTGACAAAGTCTTGGAAAACGGCTGGAGCATTACAGAGCCCAAAGGGCATCACCAGATATTCGTAATGCCCATCCCTGGTATTAAAAGCCGTCTTCCATTCGTCCCCCTCACGGATGCGAATCAGGTTATAAGCACCGCGCAGATCTAGTTTAGTGAATACCCTTGCTCCCGAAGCCTATCAAATAGCTCAGAGATCAGGGGCAACGGGTACTTGTTTTTAACGGTGATGGCGTTAAGACCCCTGTAATCAATACACGGACGCAATTCTCCGTTTTTCTTCTGCACGAAGAAAAATCCCGCCCCTGCCGGTGACACCGACTTCCTAATAAACCCTCTTGCCAGGTTCTCCTGAATATATTGCGACATGGCCTCTGTCTCAGGAAGAGAGAGGGGATAGACCCTTCCCCGAGGAGGTTCTGCGCCAGGCAAGAGGTCGATAGGACAGTCATAGGGGCGATGAGGCGGAAGAGTCTCCGCAGCCTTCTTGGAGAACACGTCTGCATATGACCAGTAGTGCTTGGGAAGTGGAGTAAGATCTGCGGGTAACTCAGTAGTGGTAACCTGAACGCAACTTCTGACACATCTGCCTGTACATGCATCACTCCAACCCAGTATCCTACCCGAAGTCCACTCTATATGTGGGGAGTGGAAACGGAGCCAAGGTATACCTAGTAGGATCTCGTCTATTCCCTCGGGAAGGACGAGTAGGGAAATAATTCCTGATGGGAAGGAGATACAGACAATGCAAGTGGGACAGTCTGGTGTGTAATTTGTGAGGGCAATGACGACCCATTCACTACCCGAACAGTCACTGATTTGTCAAGCGCCACCAGAGGTATTGCATGACGGCGAGCAAAGCTAGAGGACATGAAATTCCCCTCTGCTCCTGAGTCCACGCAAAGGTCGGCGGTGAGAATGGAAGTACCAACAGTGATTGTCCCTTTAAATGTTATCTTGGAGGAAAATGCCGCTGTCTCTAGTGAACCTCCTCCCAGGACCACTAGACGCGATCGCTTCCCCGATCGCTGTGGACATCTGTTGGCATAGTGTCCTGTCTGCTGACAATCGTTACAAACCACGGATACTCGGACGGACCGAGACTTAGGTCCTGCATGAGGAACTTCTGTGGCCTTTTGAGGTTCGGACGCCAGATCGGGGAATTCGGGAGGTTTGGCAAAGGTAGGAGCCAACCGAAACCTCTGCCTACACTGGGCCCGCTCCAACCTCCGCTCGTGAAAACGGAGGTCAATGCGGGTAGATATGGAGATAAGCTTCTCCAGTGTGGCGGGAATCTCCCTGGTAGCCAAAGCGTCTTTAACATGGTCAGCCAGTCCCCGCCAGTAGATAGGAATAAGAACTTTATCAGACCAATCTAGCTCAGCAGCCAGAGTCCGAAACTGGACGGAAAACTGACTGACCAAAGACGAACCCTGTGTCAATGCCAGCAGTTGTAGCGCCGTATCGTGGGTGACCTGGGGTCCTAAAAAGACCTTTTTAAGAGCCTCCAAGAAACGAGGAGCACTCTGCACCACACGATCATCGCGCTCCCACAGCGGCGTTGCCCACTCCAACGCTCTGCCCGAGAGTAGAGAAAGTACAAAACCCACTTGTGCCCGATCCGTGGGAAAACGTGCAGCCAGAAGCTCGAGATGTATAGAGCACTGACTCACGAATCCCCGACATTGCTTGCTATCACCGGCAAACTTGTCAGGAAGCGGGAGGTGGGATAATGTAGGGGCAGAGGTGGCAGAGGACAAACTGGCTGCAGCCACGCTAGCAGCCTGAACAGCGACTGCGGTAACATCCACAGCTGAGGTTGTGCTCTCAAGAGCCTCCAACCTACCCTTCAGCTGCTGGATGTACTGCAATAGACGCTGTTCGTCCGCCATTTTACTAGCCAGACCCTGGCGCTAATATTATGTTAGGGTCTGCGGAACGCACCAAATATATAAAGTGGAGAGGTGCGTTCGCAGCCCGGGGTCCACCGTGCAAGCAAAGCCTGCTGCTAGTAAGATGACGAAAGTAGCGAACTCTGTTATCCCGCAGAGTCGCTAAAATAAACGCCGTAGCGCGTTGTGGCAGTAAGTGCAGACTCTGTTAATTCACAGAGCCGCTAACGGGATGCCACAGTGCTATATGGCGATATGTGCGAACTCACTTAGCTTCAGTGAGCCGCAAAGTAAAACGCTAGGGCGCTGTCTAGCGTCGAGAGCGAACCCTGTTATGTCACAGAGCCGCTGAGAACAAACACCGTGTCCTGTCAGGCTCTCAGGCACACGGTTAATTGCTAAGCGAGCATAATACGTGGTCATGCGCTAATGTCCTCGCGGGAGTCACCCGCAATCTATGGCGTCTGAACGCCAGACCCTGAATACGGCAATCAAACTCCTCACCGGTTATGCCGGTAATCTAGGGCATCTAGGACACCGACCCTGACCAGCTAGCACACTAAACTCCTCACCGATTAAGTCGGTATTCTAGTGGCTTATTTCAGCCGGGTCCCTAACCACACACACGCATGACCACACTGGCGCATAGCATACAATGGTTGATATTAGCGCATGCGGCCCAGCCATGCTACCCTTTTATAGCAACAGCTACAGGACCTTCCAGGAACAAGGACCAATGAGAACCTGTTCAGAAGACTAGTAGTAACAGGGCCTTCCTGGCGGGCCAATAGGAGCTGCTGCAGTACCTGAGCATGTGACCCCTGATCTCCAATGAGAGATCTCACTCTGGGCACGCTCAGAAGGGAAAATGCAGGACTTTATCCCAAAGACGTCTGCTCCAGAACTGGCTATAATAGCAGATCCAGGAAAGGCAGCAGCAAGTCACTGCCCAGTAGTGGAGTGGGCAAGACGCTTGGAACGACGTCTCTGCTGAGCAGGCTCCACTGCGGCCGGAGATGAATGGGAGACCGCAGCGGCACTGGTTCGAGACTCCCCTTGTGCAGGAGCGGGAACTCGAACCCTAACACACCACACCTCAAATCAACACCAGCCCTTTTATCTGCTTAATTGAGAATGATATAATGAAGGGATTGCCCACACCTGTCCATGAAATAGCCTTGGAGTCAATTGTCCAATTACTTTTGGTCCCTTTAAAAACAGGGTGGCACATGTTAAGGAGCTGAAACTCCTAAACCCTTCATCCAATTTTAATGTGGATACCCTCAAATGAAAGCTGAAAGTCTGAACTTCAACTGCATCTGATTTGTTTTGTTTCAAATTCATTGTGGTAATGTCTAGAACCAAAATTAGATAAATGTTGTCTCTGTCCAAATATTTATGGACCTAACTGTATATTAGAAAAATACATATCCCTCTCTCGTATTTTGCTTTCCCAGATTTTCCTCCTCATCCAACAGGGAGCTGCTTTGTGGAATAGGCACGGAAAATTTTCATCGCAACCACACCAAAAAGTCCATCATTTCGGAAGACCTCCATATGCAAAAAGGGGGAGAGGTGAGAGGAAAGACCCATGCAGGAAAATCATCCATGGTCAGGGAAGGACCGATCAGCCACAACAAAGGTAAGTGCCTAGGATAATATATAGAAATGAATAAATAAACATCAAGCATGAAAGCAACTACTGTTAAAAAACAACTGAAGATAAAAATACTAAAGAAAAAACAGTAATTAAAAACACACCTAAATTAAAACAAACCAGGAATAGTCAAAAATTGGGATAAAACAATACATCATATACACTACCAGCTGGATTAGAGAAATGAATGGAAACCAAAATTTTCATTAAGACCATAGGGAGAAATAGTATGGAGGCGGTATATCCATTTACTCTCTAAACGAGAGAGAGATTTTCCCAGGTCACCACCCCGTATTCCAAGTTTAATCTGATTAATGGCCTTGAATATTAAGCCACGGGATTGGAATTGTGGTAGGTTTTGAAGTGACTGGGCAAAGTTTTTAATGTGGATGGGTCCTCCGTGGTTTTGGATTTCTCAATATCACGTATATGTTCACGAACTCTAATCCGGAATTCACGTGTGGTGAGGCCGATATAAATTAAACCGCAAGGACATGTGGCGTCATATATTATGCCTTCAGAAGTACATGTTAAATGTTTCCTAATTTTAAAAATCTTTGAACCATCATGGTTTATAAAGGAGTCAGATTTTGTCATGTTGGCACATGCCTTGCAAGCTCTGCAAGGGAAAAGCCAGATGGTGCACAGTACATAGTGCCATCAGTGCTGGGGTCATAATGACTATGCACTAGTAAGTCTCTCAAATTAGGGCTTCTTCTAGCCACCAATAAAGGAACTGGGGGAAGGATTTTCCTCAACAAGGGATCAGTCTGTAGAATATTCCAATGTTTTTTAAACAAATCTCTAAGGTCCTCCCATTGATTGTTGAAGGTGGAAATGTATCTTATTTGATTTATATCAAGATTAGATTGCTTCTTGGGAGGATAAAGCAAATGTTCCCTAGGAGTTTTTCGAGCCCTCCTGTATCCATTTTTGATGCTCCGTTTACTGTATCCACGGTTGGTAAATTTTTGGCATAAATCAGCTGCCTAATCCTCAAATGTAGAGGAATCTGAACAGATTCTTTTTAGCCTTAAAAATTGACCCGTTGGTATACCCTTAATGGTTGCTGGTGGATGGGATGACCTAGCATGCAAAAGGGAATTGGTGGCTGTGGGTTTTCGATATAAATTAGTTTCAATTAGGCCAATTGGAGAGATATTAATCTTGAGATCTAGAAATTCTACACTCCTACCAAACTGGTAAGTTAAGATGACATTTTTTGTCATTACTATTGAGTTTCCTCATTAGAGAGTGGAGATTGTCCACAGATCCTTCCCAAATAAATAGGACATCGTCGATGTACCTCATCCAGCCTTGTACCCACTGTATTTCAGTAATGCTCTCATTTTGAAAAATTTCCCATTCCCAAGCACCCAGAAATAAGTTCGCATATGTGGGGGCACAAGAAGCTGTCCCTTGGGTTTGTAAGAAAATTTGTTTTTTAAAAGTAAAGATGTTATGATTAAGGACAAAGTCCAATAAAGTGAGAATTAAATCAGCCATAGCAGGTTCTAAATTGCTATTTTTAAGGTACCAGGCCGTTGCCCTAAGACCGTCGCTATGTTTTATGGAGGTGTACAATGCCTCCACATCGGCTGTAACAAGGATCATATGATCTTCAAGATAAAGGTGATCAAGTCTCTGTAGGGCTGCAGTTGTATCCTGAATATATGAGGGTAGAGTGGATACAATAGGCTTGAGGAAAAAATCTATAAAATCTGAAATTAGTTCACAGAGACTTTCGTTGCCCGATATAATGGGTCTGCCTGGAGGGTCTTTTGGGTTTTTGTGAAGTTTGGGAATGAGATACAGTGTAGAGAGCTTGGGATGTAAATTGCGGATGGTTTCAATCATCGTTTTTGGGATTATACCTTGTTGGAAAGCTTTCTCAATAATAGTCATTAGTTCATTTTTAAATTTAGAGAGAGGGTTAAACGGTAGTTGGCGATAACGGTTCGGGGTGTTCAGCAATTTGTAAGCCTGTTTTTCATACAGATGTGTTGGCCATACCACCAAATTGCCACCTTTGTCCGCTGGTTTAAAAACAATGCCCTTCAAATTTTGTAATTGGGTAAGGGCTAGCTTCTCCTCTCTACTAAGATTAGATGTCCAGAAGGGTTTTGGTGGAAGAGCTTCTATTTCAGAGGTAAGTATTTTAGTAAATACCTCCACAGCTGGACAAGTACTAATAGGAGGAAATTTGCGACTCTTGTTGAACAATCCATGAGGAAAATCACTTACCGCTGTAGATGTATTTTCTTGTAGGAGCTCCTCTAGATTTCTCAAGGCTTCCTGTTCTTCCCTTGTGGGGATTTTTCCTGTTCTTCCCTTGTGGGTTCACCTGAGCGCTTCCCCGGAAGTCCCTTTAGACAGGGGCGTGTTAACCTTTTGCGTGCGCCATTATTGAACCACCTGACCTTTCTAGCCCTATCCGAGAGCAGCGCCTAGGATATAAACCTCTCTATTTACACCTACATTACATTTCCGCCCCGGAAGAAGCCACACGGCGAAACGGTGCCCGTCGGGCGTCCAGGAGATTTCCAAAGCTGTCCTCCCTCCTGTTATACTGCGTGCAGGCATTTTTGATATAAGTGGGATTACATATCCTTATGATTCCCTTTTTAGATGTGGCGAATATAACTTAGTCTAATTACATCCACTTTTTCCTGCATCCTATCAGGCATTGCATTAACTACCTTTGATTGAGTAACAAATCAGTCGTATTTATTACTCCCACTGATATCGCTAATTGGTGAATGTTATAGCAGCTTTTGCACACTATTATATGGTAAAGAATGTTGATAAACCTGTTTCCTTTTTTCTGGCTAATTATGCTTCTGAATATGGTGACAAGCTTTTCATTCATTGGTATGCACTGAGATATAGCAGCTATTGGGGTCTCCTTATCCTATTTTTTGTTAATTCCCTCTTTGTCTTTATTCACTAATTTTTGGTTTTAATAATGTCTAATAAAAATTATCTATTTTAAACCATCACGTTTCTTTTCATCACTTCTTCTATGTGGCACCTACCACTATAGACTATGTATTAATTGACGTTCT
Source organism: Oophaga sylvatica (assembly GCA_033576555.1). Classification (NCBI taxonomy): domain Eukaryota; kingdom Metazoa; phylum Chordata; class Amphibia; order Anura; family Dendrobatidae; genus Oophaga; species Oophaga sylvatica. The sequence goes on along the minus strand of JARQOD010006135.1, from coordinate 14,619 downwards.
GAAGTGTCATTTGCCGTTACTACTTTAGGATTATGGGAATAATATGTTTTCCTTCGGACACACAGACTACGCAGATCACACTCACCCCATTTTATGAGTAGCGGCTCCTCCAGGCTGCTGTGATCCACATAACAGGAGTAGCTGTCACCATCTTTGGGGGTCACTTCCGCGCTGACCCATATCTGATAGGTGCCGTCAGGATTGGGGAGGACATGTGTGGTCTCATATGAGTGAACCTCGTCCTCCCCGTTCATCCATTTCACATCCACAGGTCGCGGGTGAAATCCGTACACCTGGCAGTGAAGCTTTATGGCTTCTCCTTTCTCCTGACCGGACACCTTCACCTGGGGCCGAACTGAGAGAGAAAAAAGAAAAAGAAAAAAGATATGTCTGACTGCAAATAACATTATATTCATTGATGTGGGTAAGAATTTTTCCAGATCACAGTTCCACTGTTGTCCTGCTGTCATTGTCAGTCCCAGAATCTCTACCTCTTTAACATAAGAGAGAGCTTCCTTCTCCTCCCTGTATGGATGATGTAAATGAAAGAGGTTATTTGGCTGCCATTACCTATAATGTCTTTATGTCAGCCATGATAGACAGGGGATTTGCATAGCTAATAAAATGAGCCAGACAGACTTCCCCCTTCATATACAGGGTGATTCAAAAACGATGGGGTTAAAGCCTCAATATTCATAACTGAGAGAACATAGCACAAATTTATTCACACAAAAGGAGCCGGATTCATCTGGAATGCAGAATTCTGGTAAAAACTTTGAAAAGTTGCAAAAATATGATGCAAGTTGAGGTTGCTCCAAAGTTTTGTGTCGTTTGGCATCTCATTGTAGAGAGAACAAGAGGATTTGCAGTCCATAATCAGACATGCCAGATTTTTAACTCCCCCCAACCAGGGGCATAAGGATCGCGGGCGCAGAGGGAGACCCGTTGAGAAAGCAAATTCAGCTGAAATGTACTGTGGCGCAGAGATCCGCTGGGTCCCAACACTGCATTACCTGCCGCCGGCCAATCAGAAGCAAGCAGCTCACGTCGGCATGTTAGTGTCAAGGACACCGCACTGCACTTGCTCACTGAGCCAGTGCGTGTGTCCTGAGTGAACAAACTGTGCCCAAAGATACCTGTATAGCAGAGCCGCAGCAGGGAAGACATGTGTTTCTGAGGAACAGGACCTTCCGCAGCATGTGACTGCCAAGGGGCGGAGCCAGCCACACATCTCTCAGAGGCAGCAGAAGCAGATAGAGAGTGCTTCAGGCCGGAGGACCTGCAGGCACGTGACTGCCTAGGGGCGTGGCCTAAGCTCCAGAGATCTAGGAGGTAAAGGAAAACTCCTAGAAGGGTAACTACGAAATAAAGTTACCAAAGGGCATAGACAGAATGGATAGTCAGGATAGCCAGGTCATACACATAGAGGGCGACGAAGTACAAAAGGAGAAGGCAGAGAATAATCAGAACACAGCCAAGGGGTCATACACAGAGGGAGCAACGCAGTACAACAGGGACAGGCAAAACTCGTAACAGGGACACAGCCAAATCAGAACCAGACAGACAAAACGTAGCACAGGCACAAAGCACTGGCACAAGCACAGGGTCAGACACACTCAGCCAAAGGTCAGAGTATAAACAACAAAGACTGGCCTCACAGTGAGGCTATAAAAAGCCTCCCAGGACCCAGAAAGAGGCTAACCAAGTTAACCCCGCGACTACCTGATCCAAGAACCCAGTAAACCATGACAGTACCCCCTTCTTAATGGGGGGCCTCTGGACCCCCAGGTTTCCCAGGATTCCGAGCATGGAATGCCCGAACCAGACGGTCAGCGTGTACCGATCTGGCCGGCACCCAAGACTGGTCCTCTGGACCGTACCCCCTCCAATGCACCAGGTACTGTAAGGACACCCGAGACCGTCGGGAGTCTACAATATGTTGTACCTCAAATTCCATGTGCCCATCAACCAAGACTGGGGAGGGAACAGCAGTTGGTTCTTCTACTACCGATCCCAAGGGTTTTAGCAAGGATCTATGGAATACGTTATGGAGTTTCAAAGCGGGGGGGAGGCGAAGACGATACACCACAGGGTTAATTACCTCAATGATCTCATAGGGACCTATGAACTTGGGCCCCAGTTTGGCGGAGGGCAGACGAAGACTTATGTTTCGCGTGGAGAGCCACACCTTGTCCCCACACTGCAACACCTGAGCAGGGTTCCTTTTTTTATCTGCAAAACGCTTATAAGTCTCCTGGGCCCTGAACATATTTAACCGAACTTTTGACCACAGATCCCTGATTCGGTTAACACAGTCCTCAGCTCCTGGACAGCCCGAATCTAAACGTGAGAATTCACCAAAATGAGGGTTCAAACCATAATTAATAAAAAACGGTGACCTACCGGTAGATTGATTGGTACGGTTGTTGAAGGTGAACTCCGCTAACGGTAGGGCATCACACCAGTCGCTTTGCAGAGTAGAAATCAAACATCAAAGAATTTGTTCAAGCGACTGATTGGTGCACTCCGTCTGCCCGTTACTCTCTGGGTGGTAGGCTGAGGAAAAGGACAAAGATATCCCCAACCTTTTGCAAAAAGCCCGCCAAAACTTGGCCACAAATTGTGCCCCTCTGTCAGATACAATATTCATAGGTACCCCATGTAACCGTACAATCTGTGCGATGAAATGCTTAGCGAGAGTCTCTACAGAAGGTAGACTTGCCATAGGTACAAAATGCGCTAACTTAGAAAACCTGTCCACAACAATCAGATAACCGTGTTACCCCGAGAAGAAGGAAGGTTGGTAATGAAGTCCATGGACAAGTGGGTCCATGGCCTTCCTGGAATTGGCAAAGGCACCAATTCCCCGGCCGGCCGGCAATGAGAGCTCTTAGAACGAGCGCATACCCCACACGCAGCGACATGCTTCTTAATATCTGAAGCCATCAAAGGCCACCAAAAAACTCTAGCCACTGCCTCTCGTGTGGCAGAAATGCCTGGGTGAGCACTCAGTTTTGAATCATGGAACTCCCGCAGGAGCCTGGTGCGTAACTGCTGAGGAACAAACAATTTGTTTTCGGGTTTGGACCTTGGAGCTAAAGATTGAGCCCCCACAGTCTCCCGCTCCAATTCCGACGACACTTCAACTATAACGATATTGGGTTGAAGAATGGGGGACGGCGGGTCAGGGGCGGAAAGCGGCTCAAAACTACGTGATAAAGCATCAGCTTTCACGTTTTTAGACCCTGGGCGAAAAGTTATAGAAAATTGAAATCTGGAAAAAAAAAGTGACCAACGGGCCTGCCTAAGAGTCAGTCTTTTAGCAGATTTGATATACTCTAGGTTTTTGTGGTCGGTGATGACTGTGATGGGGTGAGCCGCCCCCTCCAAAAGATGCCTCCATTCCTCGAACGCCAACTTGATTGCTAAGAGCTCTCTATTACCAACGTCATAATTTCTCTCAGCCTGAGAAAATTTTTCGAGAAATAGGCACAAGGTTTGAGGTTAGTCAGAGAAGTAGGTCCCTGTGACAACACTGTCCCCACCCCAACCTCCGAAGCATCAACTTCAACCACAAACGGCTTGGATGAGTCAGGTTGAACCAGAACAGGAGCGGATGTGAAACAATTTTTCAAAGTTAAAAAAGATTGTTTGGCCGACGGGGACCAGTTCCTAACATCTGCCCCTTTACGTGTGAGATCCGTGAGGGGTTTCACAATCTGAGAAAAACCCTTGATAAACCTGCGATAGTAATTCGCGAATCCCAAGAAGCGCTGGAGTCCTCTAAGGTCCCGAGGCTGGACCCACTCCATAATGGCTTGCACCTTCTTGGGATCCATACGAAACCCCTGTGGAGAGATTATGAGACCCAAAAATGATAGCTCCTGAACAAAGAAAGAACATTTCTCCAGCTTAACAAATAATTGATTTTCCCTGAGTCTTTGAAACACAGTTTTAACATGTGATAAATGAGAATGTCTGTCAGAGGAATATATCAGTATATCATCCAAGTAGATCACAACAAAACGGCCAATGAGGTCTGAAAAAACTACATTAATGAAATTTTGAAACACAGCTGGAGCATTGGTGAGACCGAAAGGCATGACGAGATTCTCAAATAACCCCTCAGTAGTAAGAAAAGCAGTTTTCCACTCATCCCCTTCCCGTACTCTTATCAAATTATAAGCCCCCCTGAGGTCCAATTTTGAAAACCATTTGGCCCCAGAGAGCTGGTTACAGAGATCAGGAATCAGAGGCAGGGGGTATGTATTCCTGACTGTGATTTTATTAAGTTCTCGATAGTCGAGGCAGGGACATAGACCACCATCCTTCTTTTTAACAAAGAAAAACCCGCAGCTACTGGGGACACTGAGGGCCTTATATGCCCTGTGCGAAGACTTTCAGCGATGTATTGCTTCATAGCCAGGCGCTCCGGGCCTGACAAATTAAACAGACTGGCCTTGGGCAATTTGGCTCCCGGAACAAGATCAATAGCACAGTCAAATGATCTATGCGGGGGCAGAGCCTCAGCCTCACTTTCAGAGAACACGTCCTCAAAGTCTTTCAGGTACTCCGGAATACCCTCCAGACCAACAGAAGACACTGAGACAGGTTTTGCAAGTTTCAGACAATAAACAGGTTTATGGCAACAGTCGACACATTGGGATCCCCATTTAATAATCTCCCCTGATTCCCAGTCAATCACCGGGTTGTGGCGTTGAAGTCATGGCATACCCAGCACTAGCCCTGTAGGCAATTTGTCCATGACAAAACATTCCATGTCTTCCTTGTGGGAAGAACCGACCTGCAAAGAAAACCTTTTGGAAGCATAAAGAATCCCTGTTCGGGTAAGAGGTGAAGAGTCGATAGCAACAATTTTAAGGGGTGTCTCCAGCCTGACTGTCCCTATCTTATGTTGGGAGACGACACAGGAACTGATCAAATTGAGAGATGAACCACTGTCCACCAATGCTGTCGAGAAAAAATGATAGTTGTCTACCAACAGTTCCACCTTTAACACAACTTTAGAACATGAGGAAAATAGTACCTGGAGGTCTGGGCAGCCTCCTCGACCGCTACCCAGACCTAGTAGTTTTCCGCCGTCTTAGATGATGGACAGGTGGGGCAATCTTTTCTCCAATGTCCTGACTCTCCATAATAGAAACAGAGTTGTTTCTCCCGGCGATGTCTTCTCTCCTTCTCTTTTAGCGAGGTGGTGCCAATGTCCATGACCTCAGTAGTGGCTCCAGTCTCTTTGCTGCCAGAAAACAGTGAGGTTTCACACTGCATGATACCCCTGGCGCGTAGCCTGCGGTCCATTCGTACGGCCTGGGTTATGGCGTCCTCCAAAGTATCAGGTGGAGGATGAAGGGCCAGGGCGTCCTGGAGACGTTCAGACAGGTCTCTGCGGAATAGCCCTTGAAGGGCGGCATCATTCCAGGAGACCTCCGCTGCCTAACGTCGGAACTCCAAACAGAACCACTAGGCTGAATGTTTACCCTGACGAACACTCATTACCATGTCCTCAGCCATACGGACCCTGTCAGGCTCATCATAGATGCGGCCCAGGGCATGAAAAAACATATCAACAGTCATCCTCTCAGGAGCAGAAGGAGAGAGAGAAAAAGCCCAGGCTTGTGGGGCCCCCCGAAGTAGGGAAATAATGACCCCCACCCTCTGGAACTCATCCCCAGAAGAGCGAGGCCTCAGGGAGAAAAAAAGTTTACACCCCTCCCTGAAGGCTCTGAACTCATTTTTATCCCCTGAGAAGTAGTCGGGCAGTTTAACTGGAGATTCAGGAGATACTAATGACACATCCCTACCACCAGTACCCAGAGACCCCACAGCGACAGCCCCCTGTACGGTATCTACCAGCTGCTGCTTGGTCTGAGCCATCATGCACTGCTCCACATTCAGCTCCTGGAACCTTTGCGTCAGATGTTTCACCTGACCTGCTAATACCCGCATGGGATCCATGGGGATAACACTCCTAAATCTCCCCCACAGAAAAAAAATGTAACGGTCGTTTATAATGTCAAGGACACCGCACTGCACTTGCTCACTGAGCCAGTGCGTGTGTCCTGAGTGAACAAACTGTGCCCAAAGATACCTGTATAGCAGAGCCGCAGCAGGGAAGACGTGTGTTTCTGAGGAACAGGACCTTCCGCAGCATGTGACTGGCAAGGGGCGGAGCCAGCCACACGTCTCTCAGAGGCAGCAGAAGCAGATAGAGAATGCTTCAGCCCGGAGGACCTGCAGGCACGTGACTGCCTAGGGGCGTGGCCTAAGTTCCAGAGATGTAGGAGGTAAAGGAAAACTCCTAGAAGGGTAACTACGAAATAAAGTTACCAAAGGGCATAGACAGAATGGATAGTCAGGATAGCCAGGTCATACACATAGAGGGCGACGAAGTACAAAAGGAGAAGGCAGAGAATAATCAGAACACAGCCAAGTGGTCATACACAGAGGGAGCAACGCAGTACAAAAGGGACAGGCAAAACTCGTAACAGGGACACAGCCAAATCAGAACCAGACAGACAAAACGTAGCACAGGCACAAAGAACTGGCACAAGCACAGGGTCAGACACACTCAGCCAAAGGTCAGAGTATAAACGACAAAGACTGGCCTCACAGTGAGGCTATAAAAAGCCTCCCAGGACCCAGAAAGAGGCCAACCAAGTTAACCCCGCGACTACCTGATCCAAGAACCCAGTAAACCATGACAGTTAGTCAGAGGCGACGCATAGCAGTGATGTCATAGTAGGCCCGTCGAAGTCAGCTGCCGGCCTCTGTGCCTGCTATAGAAGGTGATATCGCATGTCGTGGGAGTGGAGGAAGGCAAGAAGACTCTTTTTTAATGTGTTAGAGAACAGCAGCAGAGTGAGGAGCATTATTTCAGGATGGGCCCAGGAACTGGAACATTATTGGACATTATTACTGCAAGAGGTACAGGAGGGGACAGTATTACCAGAATTGGCCCAGAATGGAGGATATTATACCAGTAAGGGGCCCAAGATGGAGGACATTATATCAGGATGAGTGATATTAGTACAGGATTTAGGACATTATTACATTATGGGGGAAGGGCAAAAATTCTGACCAGCAAGTACAAATTTTGCACTAGAACCCACTGGACTCTAGTTACGCCACTGCCCCTGACAATCAATTGTCCGGGATCCCCATCCACATTACACAGTAGGCCGAACCAGTCGATATTAATGTTATGTATTATAGACACTGTCCTCCTGAATGTTAGAGATATTTTTGATGGTTAGCAGCTTGAAATAACAAAAAAGGGAGGAAGTACTTAAAGACATTATGTGGGACTCATATTTTTGCATATTGCATATAGGGCTAAGAACTAAAAGACAAGAAGTTGCTAACTACCGGACTGTTTTGATCGGCGATGATCTCTGCCAGCTCACAGCAGTCACGGACCACTCCTGCTGGCTATTCCACTGCTTCAGCTGACATCAAGTTGAGAGAGCAGCGTCTTTTTTTCTGCTCTGTCGATGGGGCATTACTGCTGATTTCATGCTGATTGACAGCTATCTCCCCACTGCATAACTGCAGGGATCAGGCAGTCAATCAGCTTTTTGTTGGCAATGATGCCCCATTGACAGATCAGACCAGAAGGGAAGTTGCTGCCTCTGTTGACGAGAGAGTCACTGCCTTTGCTGGCATAGATTGACCCCATGCAGAACAGGCAACTTACTCCCTGTTATTTCTTAACCCCATACACAAAAATAATAAAAGTCCTGGATAACCCCTTTAATATTGGCCGAAGATATGGGTATAGACTGGAATAAGCAGAGTTTGGTCATAGAATGGTTTGGAATTTGGTCAAGGTCACAGATAATGAGTAGATATGGGCGAACCCAAACAGCAAAGATTGGGGTCTGTACCGAACACCTACTGTTCGGGCACAGACTCTGGACACCGACCTCTCTAGGATGTTTGTGTTACTATTCGGGTTTGGCATCGTGAACATCGGCTGTTTCCCATGCTGCCATCTGCCTGACAACACAAGAAACACCAGCAGCTCTGATCAGCTGTAAGATCATTACCGCTGGTCAGAAAGCTGTCAGATGACAGTGTGAGCCAACAGCTGTAACCGGCGGTAAACAGGTTACCTCCGGTCACAGACGTCAGCTAATGAGGGAGTACTACGCCCATCAGCCTACACCTACTGTCGCTGATAACAGTGAGAGCAGAAGCCGCTGATGGGAGTATTCATCAGTTGGCATCTGTGCTATAAATAAATAAAAAAAATGATGTGGGATCTCTTCTATTTTTGATAACAAGAGCAGGCAAAACTGACAGCTGCGTGCTACAACCCTCAGCTATCAGCTTTATCATGGCTATCAAGAATAGTGGGATCCCACGCCTTTTTTTTAAATGATTTAAATAAATCATTTAAAAAATGGTGTGGGGTCCCTTCATTTTTGAAAACCAGCCAAGCTAAAGCAAACAGCTGGGGGCTGGTATCCTCAGACTAGTAAGGGGCCTTCTATATTGGCCCCGCTCAGCCTAAAAAAAGCAGGCCGCAACCAGAACCAAATTTACTTTTAGATGTTCGGCCGAACTCGACCATCCACGGGTTCGCCCATTACTAATAGTGAAGTGTGACTTGGAGGACAGTGTTATATTGTTGAGGAAATGGTTATGGGGTGAAGCACTTAGAGGCATTACAGGGATTGTAGTGTGAAGCTGTGTCTGATGTTAATGACCTTGTGTATGAAAAATGCTTGAAATGAGATAGAGAGAGGGCAATTGTGGGCAGTGTGGGTATTCAAAGATGTTAAATGTTTTCGTTGTGGGACAGAAAATATATGAAATGTTTAACATCAATAATCAAAAGATGTAAAGCAAATAGAAAATAGAAATCATTACATATAAACAGAACATTCATCTTCATTGCATATTTATTCATGCAATCATTACATATGCTCCTAAATGATAATAGTAAAGAACAATAGAACATTCCAAGCAACAGATGAGATCAAAGTAAAGCAAGAGGAGACAATGATTATGGTCAGTAGCATAGCTACTGAGGGGACGGTGGGAGGGGGAAAAGGGGACTTGGAGTGACCCACCCACTGCTCTTACCTGTATCGGCATGCATAGCACGTCGATACAGATAAGCTCCATGGTACAGCACTACCACTGTCCTTTCTGTAGACCGAAGGTCGGTTTAAACCTGCCGACTACAAAATGGCAGGGTGATGCACAGGATGAGGCGTGGTTAGCGAGGAGCAATGATGTCATCATGCCGGTACTTCCTGTGCTTTCACAAGTAAGATGACATCAACGTGTTGGTCCGTGGTTAGGTGAGTATATGATGTTTTAATTTTAATTAGTACTTCTGGTGTGACTTTGGGGGCATAATGAAGTATGGGGGACCTTCATATTGTGTGATACTGTGGGTGGCCCTCATACCGTATAGGGATACAGTGGAAGGGATACAGGGGGCCTTAAAGTGTGGGGACAATAGTTTGGGGCCCTCATAAAGGGTGTGGGCATCATAAAATGTGGAGGCCATCATACATTGTGGGGGTTACTGTGGGGCTCTCTCATACAGTGGTTGGGCCCTCATACAGTGTGTAAGCCATTATATAGTGTGGGGGCTACTGTGGAGGCAATTATGCAGTATGGGGTCTAGTGTGAGGGTCATTATACAGTGTGGGGTGTGGGAGCTACAGTGGATGATACTGTGTGGCCATCATACAGTGTGGGGGCCATTATACAGATTGAAACCATTAAACAGTATGGGGGGCTACTGTGGAAACCATACTGTAGTGTGGAGGCTAGTGTGGGAGCCATTATACAGTGTATGAGCTACTGTGGGGGCCATCATACAATTAAGGATACTGGGGTGGTCATTATACATTGTGTAACGCTTCCCACGGCTGTGGGGCGTCGGGACATGGCATAGCTTGCCTAGCTAGCCAATGCTCCCACGCCGCCAGTCCACGACGACGTGAGGCATGGGTCCCAGATGGTAAGAGAATGTGGACCCACTGGACCACGGAGGGAGGCCCGGGCCTGCCCGGACTAGGGAAGGGCAGCGACCGGGATCCGTGGCAGCTGAGCATGCGGGCAAGGTGGCGACCTGCAGGACTAGACAACACCGCACAACTTCAGGTAAGAAGAAACATAAAGTTTACTTAAAGAAACAAAGTAAATAAACATAACATAAGACCGGGCTCCCGATTCCGCACATCAGAGAAGGGTACACAACTCAGGATCACAGACGAGTGCTGGAGGACATCACGGGTAGATGCAGTCCAGGGTTATCTGGCACAGGCATACTTGGACGGCCTCTCTCTCAGGCCTTAGGCGTAGCACAGGCTCAGCAGGAGAACATCAGACACCGACCTCAGACAGACTTCAGACGATGGCGGGGTCATCACGGGTTGATGAAGTCCAGAATCATCTGGCACGGGCATACTAGTATGGCCACACTCAGGCCTCGGGCGTAGCACAGGCTCAGCAGGAGAACATCAGACACCGGCCCAGGACGAACGTCAGACGATGGCGGGGTCATCACGGGTTGATGAAGTCCAGGGTCATCTGGCACGGGCATACTAGGACGGCCTCTCTCTCAGGCCTCAGGCGTAGCACAGGCTCAGCAGGAGAACATCAGACACCGACCCAGGACAGACGTCATCACAGGGTAGACCAAGGAGGAACCGGCAGGACAGGCAGGTTGTCACGGCAAGTGACCAAGGCAGTCTCTGGGACAGACAGGTTGTCACGGCAAGTGACCAGGGCAGGCAGGTTGTCACGGCAAGTGACCAGGCAGGCAGGTTGTCACGGCAAGTGACCAGGCAGGCAGGTTGTCACGGCAAGTGACCAGGCAGGCAGGTTGTCACGGCAAGTGACCAGGCAGGCAGGTTGTCACGGCAAGTGACCAGGGCAGGCAGGTTGTCACGGCAAGTGACCAGGGCAGGCAGGTTGTCACGGCAAGTGACCAGGGCAGGCAGGTTGTCACGGCAAGTGACCAGGCAGTCTCTGGGACAGGCAGGTTGTCACGGAAAGTGACCAGGGCAGTCTCTGGGACAGGCAGGTTGTCACGGCAAGTGACCAGGCAGTCTCTGGGACAGGCAGGTTGTCACGACAAGTGACCAGGCAGTCTCTGGACAGGCAGGTTGTCACAGCAAGTGACCAGGCAGTCTCTAGACAGGCAGGTTGTCACAGTAAGTGACCAGGCAGTCTCTAGACAGGCAGGTATATACGACCTGATATGGTGGAGCCTCCAGGTAGGCTGCAGTCGGATGGCAGATGATCGCTCCCAGGTGAGCAGGCAAGAGCCGGGGATCTCTGCAGATGATGTCCGAACTTCCGGATGGAGCTGCAGTCGGATGGCAGATGATCGCTCCTAGGTGAACAGGCAAGAGCCGGGGATCTCTGCAGATGACGTCCGAACCTCTGGAAGGAACTGCAGACAGATGGCACACAGGCAAGCCGACAGGTAACAGACAGGTAACTGGAATCAGGAGCTGATGGCTGAAACAGAGTTAGACTGCACAGGAACACGGATTGGATCTCAGAGAGTCAGGAACACAGACAGGAACACGGACTGGGTCTCAGGGAGTCAGGAACACGGACAGGAACATGGATTGAATCACAGGAACACGGACTGGAACACAGGCCTCGGACTCCGGACATCTGGCACCGATCAGCAAGCTCCGGACATCTGGCAATGATCGGCAGGATCCGGACATCAGGCAGGAAGGATAGGATCCGGACATCTGGAAGTGGTCGTCGGACATCAGGCATAGGATCCGGACATCTGGCAGCGACCTGAAAAGGAACCCCAGCGGTCTGGTGCAAGCCCCGCCAGGCTCAACGGGAGCTGGCCGGGGATTGCACAGAGGCTGAGCACAGAGTAACAGAAACTCAGCACACACCGGACTCCTCCTTCCAAGATGAACTCAGGTTATATAGCAAGGATTCACAGTCACTGGCACAGGGTTCTGGACACAGCAGGATTTCAGGAACAGAACACAGAGGACACAGTTCAGAAAGTCAGGTACAGGATGCGATCCAAGATCAGGGGTTCAGGTAATTAGACACAGCAGGAACAGGCCTGGATATACAGCCTCCAGGAACGGCGATCTGGGTAATCAGCCCCCAGCATAGGCGGAAACACAAGACACAATTCAGACATTCAGGTACCGGGTTTGATCCAGGATCAGGGAACAAGACACAGCAGGAACAGGGAATCAGCTCTCCAGAGCTGATCAACTTCAGAGCAGGAGCTGAACACACAACCACATACGGCTAGGTTCAGGGATTCAGTGTGGATTCAATGCGAAGCTCTGGCAACGCCCACTAGGGCTGGGGAACTTTATATATGAGCTGCTTCACAGCGATAGGCTGGAGCAGTAACTCTAGTAAACACCCAATCCACATAAAAGCAGGACAGGTGTGGGCCGCGCCCCCTATGCAGAGCCAGACAGCACAACACAGAGGGAACCCAACAATGGCTGCCGCCAACCACGCAGTAAGTCATGCACCACTGCAGAGGACTTTTCAAGCTACGGACGGCTTTCACAGCAAGTCAGGAACCGCACATGCGGGCGGTCATGCAAAGCAGCGGAGCCACTCACGCAAGTACGGGTACGCAGCAGAGCCGGGAACTGAGCAGCATCCATATAGGTAACAGACAACAGTATCCCAGCTGGTTAGGGGGAAAGGAGCAAAAGGGTTAATGCAAAAAACATGCAAAGTAACGCTGGAAAACAAAGTACAGACAATACCAGCGTTACAGTATCCCCTCCTCAGGCCCCCTCTTCTGAAGACCCAAGTAAAAAAAAAAAATTCCCCAGAAAAATTCACTTGGGTTTGGCGGTAAGTCCCATAGTTCACAATATGGCAGCAGAGTTAATAGCTCGAAAAGTCCGAACCACTGACCAAGCGGGGAATCGAGCCATCTAGTCCACTTACCCTGTGGGGACCAAGTAGTCTAGTTCACACATCAGGTGGAGCTTGGAGAAAGTCCTGCAGACCGCACATGCTCAGCGGAGTCCATGGCCAGAGCTTACTGTAACGCTTCCCACGGCTGTGGGGCGTCGGGACATGGCATAGCTTGCCTAGCTAGCCAATGCTCCCACGCCGCCAGTCCACGACGACGTGAGGCATGGGTCCCAGATGGTAAGAGAATGTGGACCCACTGGACCACGGAGGGAGGCCCGGGCCTGCCCGGACTAGGAAGGGCAGCGACCGGGATCCGTGGCAGCTGAGCATGCGGGCAAGGTGGCGACCTGCAGGACTAGACAACACCGCACAACTTCAGGTAAGAAGAAACATAAAGTTTACTTAAAGAAACAAAGTAAATAAACATAACATAAGACCGGGCTCCCGATTCCGCACATCAGAGAAGGGTACACAACTCAGGATCACAGACGAGTGCTGGAGGACATCACGGGTAGATGCAGTCCAGGGTTATCTGGCACAGGCATACTTGGACGGCCTCTCTCTCAGGCCTTAGGCGTAGCACAGGCTCAGCAGGAGAACATCAGACACCGACCTCAGACAGACTTCAGACGATGGCGGGGTCATCACGGGTTGATGAAGTCCAGAATCATCTGGCACGGGCATACTAGTATGGCCACACTCAGGCCTCGGGCGTAGCACAGGCTCAGCAGGAGAACATCAGACACCGGCCCAGGACGAACGTCAGACGATGGCGGGGTCATCACGGGTTGATGAAGTCCAGGGTCATCTGGCACGGGCATACTAGGACGGCCTCTCTCTCAGGCCTCAGGCGTAGCACAGGCTCAGCAGGAGAACATCAGACACCGACCAGGACAGACGTCATCACAGGGTAGACCAAGGAGGAACCGGCAGGACAGGCAGGTTGTCACGGCAAGTGACCAAGGCAGTCTCTGGGACAGACAGGTTGTCACGGCAAGTGACCAGGGCAGGCAGGTTGTCACGGCAAGTGACCAGGCAGGCAGGTTGTCACGGCAAGTGACCAGGCAGGCAGGTTGTCACGGCAAGTGACCAGGCAGGCAGGTTGTCACGGCAAGTGACCAGGCAGGCAGGTTGTCACGGCAAGTGACCAGGGCAGGCAGGTTGTCACGGCAAGTGACCAGGGCAGGCAGGTTGTCACGGCAAGTGACCAGGGCAGGCAGGTTGTCACGGCAAGTGACCAGGCAGTCTCTGGGACAGGCAGGTTGTCACGGAAAGTGACCAGGGCAGTCTCTGGGACAGGCAGGTTGTCACGGCAAGTGACCAGGCAGTCTCTGGGACAGGCAGGTTGTCACGACAAGTGACCAGGCAGTCTCTGGACAGGCAGGTTGTCACAGCAAGTGACCAGGCAGTCTCTAGACAGGCAGGTTGTCACAGTAAGTGACCAGGCAGTCTCTAGACAGGCAGGTATATACGACCTGATATGGTGGAGCCTCCAGGTAGGCTGCAGTCGGATGGCAGATGATCGCTCCCAGGTGAGCAGGCAAGAGCCGGGGATCTCTGCAGATGATGTCCGAACTTCCGGATGGAGCTGCAGTCGGATGGCAGATGATCGCTCCTAGGTGAACAGGCAAGAGCCGGGGATCTCTGCAGATGACGTCCGAACCTCTGGAAGGAACTGCAGACAGATGGCACACAGGC
>JARQOD010006134.1:0-44448 GCA_033576555.1 Oophaga sylvatica | reverse complement strand
CTGGAATGCTCTACCCCAAGAAATTAGGACTATCCGCAATTTGGATGGTTTCAGGCGCTCCCTCAAAACACATTTGTTCACAGTGGCCTATCACATTCACTAATCAAAGTCATTCTATGTGTAATTCTGTGTGTGTAGCCCATTCACTATCTCCATGCACCCCTCACTCCCTTAAAATGGCTGGACCATCATTGTAAAAGCACCATTGTATATAAACACCTGTACTTTGTATCTCCCCCACCTCATTGTAGATTGTAAGCTTTCACCAGCAGGGGCGGCTGATTTTGCTTTAATTATTGTATTGTTAACGTTGTTACTTATGACTTGTGTTTTGAAACTGTTAAACTGTAAAGCACTGCGGAATATTATGGCGCTATATAAATAAATAATATTATTATTCTTATTATAGAGGCCCACTCAGTAGTGGTGAAGTGTGAACGGCGCAAATTGCGAGTTGACTGCGCCTGATGCAGCTGATACTCCATTACTGTTGGCTGCTGCTCACACAACCGCTCCAACATATGTAACGAGGAATTCCACCTGGTGGGTACGTCACATATGATGCGATGTTCATGAAGGTGAAATCTGCGTTGCAGAGCTGCAATCAGCGATCTGGCCATGCTGGAACGTCGCAAGTGAGCGCACTCTAGGCGGACCTTGTGCAGCAGTGCATCAAGATCCGGATAGTCCCTCAAAAAACTCTGCACGACCAAGTTGAGCACATATGACAGACATGGTATGTGAGTGAGGTTGCCAAGGCCCAGAGCTGACACCAGATTTCGGCCATTGTCACACACTACCAAGCCTGCCTGTAGATTCTCTTCCAAAAACCACACGTCGCTCTCCTGCTTTATGGCATTAGAGAGCTCCTGCACTGTGTGGCTAAGATTCCCCATGGAAATTAATTTCAGGACGGCCTGTTGACATTTGGACACGGCTGTGCTCATATCGGTCGCAACAGGTAAACGTTCACGGGTCCATGTGGAGGTAGACCGTGACGGCTCCTGCAGCGATGATTCTGAGGAACTGGAGTAGGAGAGGAATCAATGTGTACAGACTTGATTCCTGCAATCCTTGGAGTTGGCAGAACACGTACAGCGCCACTCGCAAGATCAGTACCCGGCTGCACAACATTGACCCAATGGGCAGTGAGGGAAAGGTATTGTCCCTGGCCATGGGTGTTAGAACCCTCTTGTTAGGTTTTGTTTCAGTTTGCTGGTCACATGACCTTTTTTCCCTATTTAGTCTGGCTCCGCCCTTCTGGCTTTGCTTGACTTCATTGTATTATCTACTGTTAAGCTAGCCGGGTGCTTAGGTGCCTTAATCTGTCAGTTTTGCTTGATGTTAGGATCACAAAGTATTTATTTTTCTGTTTAATTATCCATGCTACAATTTATGTTAGGAGGTGTCCACCTTTTCTCCCAGTCCCTAGATCTTGTAGGGATTACTCCCTCGCAACTATAGGTCTTCGTTCACACTAGATGAGGACTTTAGCGGTCTGGTCGCAGGATCAGGTTCCCCGTTACATCGTAGGGATTCAGCTTAGTTGTATTGTAGGGACAGAATTCCCTTCTTTCCTTACTGGTTGTAGCAGATCATAACAATGGGTACTGGTCCACGCATCGGTGGTCAGGTGGACCTTGCTACTGAGGGCTTTTAGTAGCGCATGTTTAATTTTTCCCTCAACATGCTTTTGCAGACCAGGGACGGCTTGCCTGCTGAAATGAAATCGGCTTGGCACATTGTATTGTGGGACTGACAATGATATTCAGTTACGGAAACTGTCTGTCTCCACCAGCCTGAATCACAGCATTTCAAGGGACAGGAGTTTTGCAATGCCAGCATTCAGAGCCTGTGCTCGTGCATGGTTTGCGGAGTATGGCCGTCTTTTATCCCATGCCTGTGCTACCGATGGCTGTTTTGTGGCCTGGGAGTGTGAGGATGACAGGGAACTTGCTGCTGTGTGTGGAATAACAGTTTGTCTCTGGACAACAGTGGCCGAGGTTCTTCCATGGCGATCCTGTGAGGAAGCAGAACCAGCTGTGTGAGCTCGATGAAGAGGCTTCAACACAACCTGAAGATGTAGGTGCTGCTGTAGGTTGGCCTACATCTCCAGTGTGTCTTTGTAACTCAACTACGTGCTTTGTCCGCACATGTTTCCACATATTTGTGGTATTGAGGTGACTGACACTTTTAGCTATTTTTAATTTTTGATTACACAGCTTGCATTTCACATAGCAAATATCATGTGCAAGTGTGTGAAAAAAGGACCACGCAGTGCAAGTCCTGGGAGCGCACGTTTTGACTTTTGGAAGACAACTGCTCCGAACAGGTGCCAAACTGGAGGCTACAGGCAACCGAGTCTGCAGCCTAACTCTCCCTCCTGTTTGTACCGTTGGGGCAATGTCTTCCTCTATCTTCCTTCTATCACTAACCATTTATCTAGGCCTCTCCCAGCTTTCAACCAAAGTACTGGTTCTCAGCCACAAAGCTATCCACAGTGCAGCACCCCTCCTACATCTCCTCCCTCATTTCTATCTATCGGCCTAACCGACTGCTGCGCTCTGCAAACGACTTTCGACTAACCTCTGCACTAATACGTACCTCCCACTCCCGACTCCAAGACTTCTCCTGCTCTACGCCAATCCTCTGGAATGCTGTACCCCAAGAAATTAGGACTATCCACAATTTGCATGGTTTCAGGCGCTCCCTCAAAACACATTTGTTCAGAGCGGCCTATCACATTCACTAATCAAAGTCATTCTATGTATTCTGTGTAACTGTGTGTGTGTCTCTAGCCCATTCACTATCTCCATCCCTCAGTCCCTTAAGATGGCTGGAACATCATTGTAAATGCACCATTGTATATAAACACCTATACTTTGTATCTCCCCCATCTCATTGTACATTGTAAGCTGTCACGAGCAGGGGCGACTTATTTAGCTTAAATTATTGTATTGTTAACGTTGTTACTTATGACTTGTGTTCTGAAACTGCTAAACTGTAAAGCGCTGCGGAATATGATGGCGCTATATAAATAAATATTATTATTATTCCTCTGAGCTGCTCCCACCACCTTCCTGTTCCTCATGCCATGTTGGGTCTTGGACCTCATCATCTCCACTACCCTCTTCCAACACCTGCTGTTGGGTGGTCTGGCCAGCACCATGCTCAACAGAAACTGGCACCTGGGTCTCATCATCATCAGATGCGTTCTGCGGTGTGCTGACCATCGGCACTGTCTCACCCGCCTCTTCAGATTCAGAGAGACACAGCTGTTGCGCATCACTGCATACTCCCTCTTCACATTACAGAATGCTGCTTGGCTGGGCCCCTGTTTGCAAGCCAATAGATTCTGAGAACAGAAGCAGACACTCAGCTGGCTCCTGTACAGAACTCTCTGACTGCCTGGGCAATTTGCCAGGCGGTGAAGAGACAGATGGTTGCCCAACAGTGCTGTGGTCCTGAGAGGAGGTGGAAGCAATTGAAGTCGATGCATTGGCTGACATCCAAACAACAACGGCTTCAATTTGTTCTTCCCGCAGCAGGGGGGTACTCCGAGCTCCTACAAAAGTGCGCATAAAGGAACGCTCACGGGGAAAACTGGTGGATGCTGTGTCACTGGGGGCCGCAGCAGCCACAGAATCCCCACGTCCTCTCCCTGAAGAAACTCCACGACCACGTGCCTTACTCCCTGCCTTCTTCATCTTGGTAGATTGATAAAGAAAGTCTGAAAAGTTATAAGGTCTAAGTGTGGTTATTCCGCAGAGACTGCAGTGAACACTGCACACAACTGTTCACTACCCAATGCGTCTCAGCAGGAAGGCAGTCTGTGCGTCAAAACAAAGGCACAAGCATACATCCATGTACCCTGTTTATAAAGCTATATAAAAAAAATTATGTAGTAGTGACGCACACTTTATTGAGGTACAGTATTACATCGCCATTCACCATCTGTGGCTATGCAGTCTCATCTATATATACCTTATCTATCTGTTGTCATGCTTCCAAGTCGACAGTCAGCCATAAATAGCAATTTTCACTATGCACTATGCACTTTTTAAAGGTTATGTTTGTTAATAAAAATGATTATTGCCACATATTATGAGTATTACATGATGGAAATTGTATAATTTTGTATAAAATATTTAGTGACATTATTCAGCAAATGGAACATTTTAGTAATATCACAGATAACTTGTAATGCTGATGATGTTTTGAAGTCAGACATTCATTGTCTATACAATAAAAATGGTGTACATACTGTTACTTATCCATCATTAATGGATTCAGATATGTACTTGTATGCTTTTATGTACAACCGTATAGCAGATTCCTTAACTAATTTATTTTGTGGTTTGCATTGCTGTTCAACATGTTAATGTATGTGTTTATGTTTGTCAATTCTTTATTTATCTAGATATTAGTTTAAATGAAATCATCATCTTATGGTAGTAAAGGTTATCTTTCTCTTGTTTGAAGTATAGACATTTAAAATTGACAGGTAACAAGGAAATTACTTGATCTAGTATTTAAACATCCTCCTTGACCCTGGGCTCCAACACCGCCAGTTGTTGCTCGGAAGTGCTGTTAGCACAGTCAACACTTGCTCCTGTGTTACTGGGGTTCAGTAACGTCAGCTGGTCCTCGGTTGTGCCATTGGCTCTTTTCCTTCTGCTGCCCCTCCGGGTTCCAGTACCGTCAGCTGGTTCTCCGCAGTGCCTTTGGCCTAGGTGCCTCCATCTCGGTATCCGAGTTCCAGCAACGTCTGCTGGTCCTTGGTAGTGCTTTGGAGCACAGGTACCTCCTGCTTAGTAACCGTGTCCCAGTAACGTCAGCTGGTCCTCGGTTGTGCCATTGGCTCTTTTCCTTCTGCTGCCCCTCCGGGTTCCAGTACCGTCAGCTGGTTCTCCACAGTGCCTTTGGCCTAGGTGCCTCCATCTCGGTATCCGAGTTCCAGCAACGTCTGCTGGTCCTTGGTAGTGCTTTGGAGCACAGGTACCTCCTGCTTAGTAACCGTGTCCCAGTAACATCAGCTGGTACAAGATTGTGCTACAAATACAAGATACGGAACAAGAGACACAAGAACAATAAGCAGAAGATCTAAAAGCAGAAGAACATGAAGTATAAGACCAAAATGAAGAGCAAAATATATGCTCTAAATTCTAAGCAGAAGAAGACTAAGCAGTGTATGGGGGTGAGTCCGTTCCTCCTCGTGGTGCCCCTGGAAAATGCCTGCTGCTGCAGGCTAAACTGAACACGGACAAATACTGTTGTAATTTAAATCTTTTGTGACAGCAAGAACGGAAGGATGAAAAATTCATACTTTGACAGATTACAAGTACAGGATTCTCTGTCACAAATAAGAATATGATGAAGAAGATAAAGCAGAATATGAATAAGAATAATAGTTTAATAAGAAGAATATGAGTAATGTTAACAAAGATGAATAGCAAGAAGTTTAAGAAGAAGATAAAGAAGGTGAAGATGAAGAATAATTTGATGAAAAAGATGATGCTGCAGAAGATTATGAAGGAGAAAGTGTGTGAAAAGTTAAAAAGGTGAAGATGAAGAGCATGGAAGTTGTGTAATATACATATTTGCCAAAATAGAAAAAACGTTAACAACATTGTCAATTTCTTCGTCAATCCGAACATCTTTAAAAAAAAAATATTTATGCTATTCCATTTGATTGGGTTAAACATCTATGCCTTTAATGTCTCCTCAACCTTCCCCAATACATTCTACATTACTCTTTCTTGTTTTCCTTCATGTACAATTAACCAACAAGGCAAGAATGGGTTTTTTTTAATTTCGATATTTTGTTCCCATAGACTTACATGGGACTTCCGGTATCGGTATCGGGTATCGCCGATATTTTAATGTTATCGGCGATACCATTCCGATTCCGATACTTTTGGATATCGGAAAGTATCGCTCAACTCTAGTCACAGGGTGATTGGCACCTTCCAGAAGATGTCTCCACTCGGAGAAGGCAACTTTAATGGCTAACAGTTCTTTATTACCGATGTCGTAGTTCTTTTCTGCAGATGACATGGTGTGGGAAAGAAACGCACATGGGTGAAGTTGCATCTTGTCCCCAACTCGCTGAGACAGAATGGCTCCCACTGCAGAGTCTGAGGCGTCCACTTCGACAGTAAATGGCAATTCAGGATTTGGGTGTACTAACAATGGAGCAGACATAAAAAGAGTTTTTAACTTGTCAAAAGCCTCCTGTGCCTCCGGAGACCAAAAAAATGCTTTGGTCTTTTTTGTTAGTGTAGTAATTGGTAGTATGATCCGTGAAAAGTTCTTTATAAATTTTTGGTAAAAATTTGCAAATCCTATGAAACGCTGGACGTCTTTTAAATTTCTTGGAACAGGCCAGTCCACTACAGCATGATTTTGCTGGGATCCATGCTCAGACCTTCTGGGGAGATGATATATCCCAGAAATTGGATACTGGTTTGTTCAAACTCACATTTTTCAAGTTTAATGTAAAGATGGTTCTCCTGTAGTCGTTCCAAGACTAACTGGACGTGCCTGCGATGCTCTTCCAAGGTGTCTGAAAATATAAGAATGTCATCGAGATAAGCCACAACGAATTGATCCAAGAAATCTCGAAATACATCATTAATAAAATGTTGAAAGGTGGCTGGGGCATTGCTAAGGCCAAAAGGCATAACCAGAGATTCAAAATGTCCATATCTCGTTCTGAAGGCGGTCTTCCACTCATCTCCTGGGCGAATCCGTATGAGGTTGTAAGCCCCTCTAAGATCCAGCTTCGTAAAGATTTTCGCAGAACGGAGTCTCTCGAATAGTTCAGGAATCAAGGGTAGCGGGTAGCGATTCTTGACGGTGATATTATTAATCTCTCTGTAGTCAATACATGGCCGCAGAGTGGAGTCTTTCTTTTCAACAAAGAACAGGGGTGCCCCAGCTGGAGATGTGGAAGGTCGAATAAAGCCTTTCTCTAAATTTTCATCCAGGAACTCTCTTAATACCTTCAATTCAGGTTCGGAAAGATTGTAAATCTGCCCAAATGGAATGGTTGTTCCTGGCAGCAATTCAATGGGACAGTCGTAAGGACGGTGAGGAGGTAATTGATCTGCTTTCTTCTTACTGCAGACATCAGAGAACTGCTGATATTGAGGTGGTAGTTTCTCTTCCTTCTCATGCGAAATCTCAGAGATTTGGACTTGTTGGAGAACAGGGGGTTCCTTATGACAATTATTCTTGCAGTAGTCAGATGGAAACGTGATGGTCCTTGATGCCCAGTTGATGGAAGGGTTATGGACTGAAAACCAGGGGATCCCTAGGATAACCGGAAATTTCAGAGATGAAATAAGGTGAAAACTGACAGCTTCATGATGATCCGGTTCGATACAAATCTCAAGTTTGATTGTCTCATGCGTGACAGGTCCAGAAGACAAGGGTGATCCATCCACAGTTTCCATTTCAATTGGAGTGGATTTGGTCCTACTGGAAATATTGTTATCACGTGTAAATTTTAAGTCCATAAAATTTCCTCCTGCTCCCGAATCCAACAGGGCAGAGCATTGTATTTTTTGGGTGCCCATTACAACCTGAATGGGGATTAAAAAATGAGATGATGTAGTATGTATTTTGTCTGTTTCTGGTGTTACTGATGAGATAGTCTGCATGATGGAATCCGACTGCTGAGAAAGGTCCATATTGCTGGCAGACCTGTTGTTGGTAAAGGCTATAGTCCTTTTGTTAGGACAGTTGATGGCATAGTGTCCAGGGTCCCCACAATAGAGGCAGAGATGTTCTGCACGTCGCCTCTCCTTCTCCTGTGCAGAGAGTGGTCTTCGGATGACGTCGATCTGCATCGGTTCAGACACGCCTTGTGTCTTTTCTTGGTGGTCTGATGCTGAAAATGAGAAGCCTGGACTATTCCCAAGTGCTCGCAGTCTCTCCTTTCTCCTTTCAATAAGTCTCTGGTCTATCCGGATACACAGTTGAATAAAGTCCTCCAACTGGTCAGGGGTCTCAACCCTGGCAAGCTCGTCTTTCACTGGTTCTGATAACCCTCGTCGAAATTGACTTCTCTGGGCTGCTGAATTCCAGGTGGTGTCGGCCACCCAGCGACGGAACTCTGATGTATATTCCGCAACAGAGCGACGTCCTTGGCGCAAATTATGTAATTTGGTTTCTGCTATGGCACAGCGGTTTGGGTCATCAAAAACTTGATTCATAGCTGCGGTGAAAGCTTCCAGGTCATTAAGGAGGTCATAGTCCTTTTCTACATAAGGTGAAGCCCAAGCATAAGCTTCATCCGTCAGGAGATTTATCATGAAAAAAACTTTCTTCCTCTCACTGGTAAAGGGAGCAGGTTGCATCTGGAAGTATAAGCGGCATTGATTGAGGAATCCTCGGTACTGCTGGCGATCCCCACTGAACTTTGCAGGCAGCAGAAGCCGCGCGTTTGATTCGGACCCTGAATTGCGCACGTCCAGAAGTTGTTTTTGTAGCTCAATTACTTCCTGTTGTAGACCCGTGAACTCAGTTTGTAACTTGGAATATTTTCCTTGATAATTAGTACAAAAATTTTGAAGTTCCGTAACTTGCTGCCTCAGGGTGTTTACAGCGGACTCCATTTTGGCGCGAGATTATTCTGTCAGGATCCCGTCTGGGTTGGAGCCGATGTTACTGCAAACACTAGGGGAAGCAGAGGCAGGTAACGTAGTCAGAGGATAACCGGGTCGGTACACTGGAAAGGCGTTATTAGAAGCACTGGATCAGGCAGAGAGCGTAGTCAGAAGGGCAGGCCGAGGTCAGTTCACAGGAGAGCGGTATTGGTAGCAATGGATCAGGCGGAGAGCGTAGTCAGAAGGGCAGGCCGAGGTCAGTTCACAGGAGAGCGGTATTGGTAGCAATGGATCAGGCGGAGAGCGTAGTCAGAAGGGCAGGCCGAGGTCAGTTCACAGGAGAGCGGTATTGGTATTGGGAGCAGCAGGAACAGCAGGAAACGCTTGACTAGAGGCTAGAAGCACAATAATCTCGCAATGACACACCCACAGGGCCAGGTTTATATAGGGTGTGTAATTGGCAATCAGAGGCCCAATCATGAGAACACTGGGTGGAGCCGATCAGGAAGAACAGTCAATGGTATCTGGGTTCAGCAAGGAACCTTGCAGCCAGCAGAATAGCTCAGATGGTAGAGCTGCTGGCCGGTGGACAAGAGGCACTGGGTTCGATTCCTGACAAAATCTCTCTTCCGACCCATTTTGCCAAAGGAAAGAAAGTTGCCTAATAATTAAGCACACCTTATATAGGTGTTGATGTCATTAGACCACACCCCTCCTCATTACAAAGATGCAAATCACCTGATTTACATAATTGGCAGTTGGCTTTCAAGCCTATACAGCTTTGAGTAGGACAATATGTATAAAAAGGATGATGTGATCAAAATACTCATTTGCCTAATAATTCTGCACACAGTGTATAATCGAAACGTATGAGGCATTTTTTTTGTTTATGAATCTACATTCTTACAAAAAATGGTCATAAATGTGCTATTTTCGGGTTTTTTGCCCGTCAGGAAAGTTTTGACGATGGCTCATTGGCGACTTCTGCATTGACCTCAACAGATCTCTTTGAGAAACCAGTTCTGTTATAGATAGAAAATTACCCTCCAATCGAAACCTTTAAAGCATTTTTTTGATTTTGAATCTACAGTCTTATGAAAAACGGTCGTAAATGTGCTGGTTTTATTTATTTTTTGCCCGTCAAGAAAGTTTTGAAGATGACTCATTGGCCACTTCTGTGTTGACCTTGATAGATCACTTTGGGAAACCAGTTCTGTTATAGATAAAAAAAATTACCCTCCAATCGAAACCTTTAGAGCATTTTTTTGTTTTTGAATCTACATTCTTATGAAAAATGGTCGTAAATGTGCTGTTTTTTGTTTTTTTTTGCTGGTCAAGAAAGTTTTGAAGATGGCTCATTGGCCACTTCTGCGTTGACCTCGATAGATGTCTTTGAGAAACCAATTCTGTGATAGATAGAAAATGATCCTCCAATCGAAATGTATAAGGCATTTTTTTGTTTTTGAATCTACATTCTTATGAAAATTGGTCATAAATGTGCTATTTTTGTGTCTTTTTTCCCGTGAGGAAAATTTTAAAGATGGCTCATTGGACACTTTTGCGTTGACCTCAATAGATCTCTTTGAGAAACCAGTTCTGTTATAGATAGAAAATGACCCTCCAATCGAAATGTGTATGGTATTTTTTTGTTTATGAATCTACATTTTTATGAAAAACTGTCATAAATGTGCTGTTTTTTTTTTTTTTTGCCCATCAAGAAAGTTTTGTAGATGGATCATTGGCCACTTCTGCGTTGACCTTGATAGATGACTTTGAGAAACCAGTTCTGTGATAGTTAGAAAATTACCCTCCAATTGAAATGTATAAGGCATTTTTTGTTTATGAATCTACTTTCTTACAAAAAACGGTCATAAATGTGCTGGTTCTAGGTTTTTTTGCCGGTCAAGTAAGTTTTGAAGATGGTACATTGGCCTCTTCTGCGTTGACCTTGATAGATGGCTTTGAGAAACCAATTCTGTGAGAGATAGAAACTGACCCTCCAATCGAAATATATAAGGCATTTTTTTGTTTATGAATCTACATTCTTGCGAAAAATGGTCATAAATGTGCTATTTTCGTGTCTTTTTTCCCCGCGAGGAAAATTTTAAAGATGGCTCATTGGACACTTTTGCATTGACCTCAATAGATCTCTTTGAGAAACCGGTTCTGTTATATATAGAAAATGACCCTTCAATCGAAACGTATATTGTATTTTTTTGTTTATGAATCTACATTCTTATGAAAAACGGTCATAAATGTGCTGTTTTGGTTTTTTTTTTGCCCGTCAAGAAAGTTTTGTAGATGGATCATTGGTCACTTCTGCGTTGACCTCGATAGATGGCTTTGAGAAACCAGTTCTGTGATAGATAGAAAATTACCATCCAATTGAAATGTATAAGGAATTTTTTTGTTTATGAATCTACTTTCTTACGGAAAATGGTCATAAATGTGCTGTTTTAAGGTTTTTTTTTGCCGGTCAAGTAAGTTTTGAAGATGGTTCATTGGCCACTTCTGCGTTGACCTTGATAGATGGCTTTGAGAAACCAATTCTGTGATAGACAGAAAATTACCCTCCAATCAAAATGTATAAGGCATTTTTTTGTTTTTGAATTTACATTCTTACAAACAATGGTCATAAATGTGCTATTTACGTTTTTTCCGTCAGGAAAATTTTGAAGATGGTTCATTGGCCACTTCTGCATTGACCTCAATAGATCTCTTTGAGAAACCAGTTCTGTTATAGATAGAAAATGACCTCCAATTGAAACGTATATGGCATTTTTCTGTTAATGCATTTATGCTCTTATGAAGAACGGTCATAAATGTGCCGTCAATGGCGTTGCTTGTTTATGAATTAAAGCTCTTGCGAAGAACAGTCATTACGACTAATACTGATCGCTGCTGCATGATTAAAACCTACTTCTGTCATATTGCAGATCTTTAAAAAAAAACATTGCTGGCCTCCCAGCAAATGACTTCTGTCAACCCGACTTTCTGTGCTTTCCGTCATCGTTTTAGCCCCTACAGTAAAAAAAAAATATAAAAAATTTAATTAAAGCCTGTGTTATGTCTTCAAGTACATTTTTTCAACTGTCTTAAAAAAGTTCTACAAGCTGTGAAAAAGAGAATGGTTTTCCTGCATCTCTGTAGACAGCGCTTGGGTTTACATCCTGTGTGATTTTTATAGTATGTGGGCATTATTTTGATACTTCAGTCAAAGTGATGATGTGTTCATTGATTATTATGGCATGGTGCAAGCGTTTGGACTTGGTAGACAATGGAAGATATTCCTGTTTCGCTATGGAGGTGTGTGACATCCATCTGATAACAGCTGGAAAGTGTTTTATGGGTGTTAATGGCAAGTCTGTCTGAGTTGTGTTCTGAGATATTTATAATCCACAGCATGATGATGATAATCTTTTGATTTTAGGTTTTCTTGTTTCTTTTATTGTATCTAAAGAAGATGGAACCGAAAAGTATGATCACTAACAAGAAAAAAGATCTTTATTATTATTTGTTTGAAAGTTTAGTAAATTGAAGTTAGGATAATTGGGTGTGTAGAGATTAGAACTCTTGTCCTACAGTTCTGGGGTCATGGGTTCAAGTCCGACCAGAGAAACATATTATTGATGTTTGGGAATTGTTGTAATTTTTGTATTGGTTTTCTATGGTTATTTCAGTTTGTGATTTATGATAAAATAATTGAGCAGTCTTACCTTTAGTCATTGGTACTAGAGATGAGTGGATGTTAAGAAATTCAAGTTTGTCGACTTCACCAAATTCTCCCACAAAATTAGATTTGCGGATAACAAATTTGCATGGATTTCAATGCTGAAAATCATGGAATTGCTCGGAAAATACACGTGAAGGAGAGGAGGAAGAGAGAGAGGACCCCACTGACCATAAGATCTTACACTCTACAGGAGAGAGAGGACCCCACTGACCATAAGAGCTAACACTCTACAGGAGAGAGAGTACCCCACTGACCATAAGAGCTAACACTCTACAGGAGAGAGAGGACCCCACTGACCATAAGAGCTTACACTCTACAGGAGAGGAGGACCCCACTGACCATAAGAGCTTACACCCTACAGGAGAGAGAGGACCCCACTGACCAAAAGAGCTTACACTCTACAGGAGAGAGAGGACCCCACTGACCATAAGAGCTAACACTCTACAGGGCAGAGAGAGAGGACCCCACTGACCAAAAGAGCTTACACTCTACAGGAGAGAGAGGACCCCACTGACCATAAGAGCTTACACTCTACAGGAGAGAGAGGACCCCACTGACCATAAGAGCTAACACTCTACAGGAGAGAGAGGACCCCACTGACCATAAGAGCTTACACTCTACAGGAGAGAGAGGACCTCACTGATCATAAGAGCTTACACTCTACAGGAGAGAGAGAACCCCACTGACCATAAAAGATTACACTCTACAGGAGAGAGAGGACCTCACTGACCATAAGAGCTTACACTCTACAGGAGAGAGAGGACCCCACTGACCATAAGAGCTTACACTCTACAGGAGAGAGGACCCCAATGACCATAAGAGCTTACACTCTACAGGAGAGAGAGGACCTCACTGACCATCAGAGCTTACACTCTACAGGAGAGAGAGGACCTCACTGACCATAAGAGCTTACACTCTACAGGAGAGAGAGGACCTCACTGACCATAAGAGCTTACACTCTACAGGAGAGAGAGGACCCCACTGACCATAAGCGCTTACACTCTACAGGAGAGAGAGGACCTCACTGACCATAAGAGCTTACACTCTACAGGAGAGAGAGGACCTCACTGACCATAAGAGCTTACACTCTACAGGAGAGAGAGGACCTCACTGACCATCAGAGCTTACACTCTACAGGAGAGAGAGGACCCCACTGACCATAAGAGCTTACACTCTACAGGAGAGATTGGACCCCACTAACCATAAGAGTTTACACTTTACAGGAGAGAGAAAGCGGACCCTGCTGACCACAAGAGCTTACACTCTTGAGAAGAGAGAGACTTACCCAGTAACTGTGGAGATGAAAATCACTCTGGTGTACCAACTTCTTCACTGGGAACCGCTAATTTGTGATGTCCTAGGTACTGACCGTCATTGTACAAGGTATGATAAGATCTCATAGCTGCAGGGCATTATGGAGAGGCCCACACAGCACCACAAAATGACCTTAGCCCACTGTCTGATGCTCCAGCAGTGTGGGAAATGATGTCAGGCAAGATATTTTTTGTGAACAGTTCATCGAATCTCAGAATGTTCTAAATCGCGTGAAACCGCAAATGTCAGGAAATTATACTCTCATACTCAATCCTCCGCTGACCGATCAACTTATCTCTAATTGTTGACTCACGCAAATTTAGGCAAACTAAATTTTTTTCCAGTGCAATTTAAGAAATAAGAATTAAAACCTGCACTCGGATTGGATGCTATGGAAACAGTTTTCTGCTCAGCAATTTTATAAATGAGGCTCGTTGTATCAAAATACAAGCCGAAGTTCTGTTGCATTGACAGAAATGGCACTATTATGTTTTCTGGTTTCTTGAAGTTACATGTAGGGTATATTCTTGCTTTATTATATTGCTAGATCAGGAGGAAAAAAGTCCAATGTTGGGAATTTTTGCTATTTAGTTGCAAACTTGGAGTACTTAACTAGTTTTGATAATGGTCTGTGGTCACGTGAAGATCCAACAGTAAAGGTACAGTGCCTTGCGAAAATATTCGGCTCCTTGGAACTTTTCAACCTTTTCCCGCATATCATCCTTCAAACATAAAGATACCAAATGTAAATTTTTGGTGAAGAATCAACAAGTGGGACACAATTGTGAAGTTGAACATAATTTATTGGTTATTTAAAATTTTTGTGGAAATACAAAAACTGAAAAGTGGGGCGTGCAATATTATTCGGCCCCTTTAACTTAATACTTTGTTGTGCCACCTTTTTCTGCGATTACAGCTGCAGGTCGCTTGGGGTATGTCTCTATCAGTTTTGTACATCGAGAGACTGAAATTCTTGTCCATTCTTCCTTGGCAAACAGCTCGAGCTCAGTGAGGTTGGATGGAGACCATTTGTGAACAGCAGTTTTCAGCTCTTTCCACAGATTCTCAGTTGGATTCAGGTCTGGACTTTGACTTAGCCATTCTAACACCTGGATACGTTTATTTGTGAACCATTCCATTGTAGATTTTGCTTTATGTTTGGGATCATTGTCTTGTTGGAAGACAAATCTCCGTCCCAGTCTCGGGTCTTTTGCAGACTCCAACAGGTTTTCTTCAAGAATAGTCCTGTATTTGGCTCCATCCATCTTCCCATCAATTTTAACCATCTTCCCTGTCCCTGCTGAAGAAAAGCAGGCCCAAACCATGATGCTGCCACCACCATGTTTGACAGTGGGGATGGTGTGTTCAGGGTGATGAGCTATGTTGCCAAAAAGTTTGATTTTGGTTTCATCTGTCCAGAGCACCTTCTTCCACATGTTTGGTGTGTCTCCCAGGTGGCTTGTTGCAAACTTTAAATGACACTTTTTGTGGATATCTTTGAGAAATGGCTTTCTTCTTGCCACTCTTCCATAAAGGCCAGATTTGTGCAGTGTACGACTGATTGTTGTCCTATGGACAGACTGTCCCACCTCAGCTGTAGATCTCTGCAGTTCATCCAGAGAGATCATGGGCCTCTTGGCTGCATCTCTGATCAGTCTCCTTGTTTGAGATGAAAGTTTAGAGGGACGGCCGTGTCTTGGTAGATTTGCAGTGGTATGATACTCCTTCCATTTCAATATGATCGCTTGCACAGTGCTCCTTGGGATGTTTAAAGTTTTGGAAATCATTTTGTATCCAAATTCGGCTTTAAACTTCTCCACAACAGTATCACGGACCTGCCTGTTGTGTTCCTTGGTCTTCATGATGCTCTCTGTGCTTCAAACAGAACCCTGAGAATATCACAGAGCAGGTGCATTTATACAGAGATTTGATTACACACAGGTGGATTATATTTATCATCATTAGTCATTTAGGACAACATTGGATCATTCAGAGATCCACAATGAACTTCTGGAGTGAGTTTGCTGCACTGAAAGTAAAGGGGCCGAATAATATTGCACGCCCCACTTTTCATTTTTTGTATTTCCACAAAAATTTAAAATAACCAATAAATTTCATTCAACTTCACAATTGTGTCCCACTTATTGTTGATTCTGAATCTTCACCAAAAATTTACATTTGATATCTTTATGGTTTAAGCATGATATTTAGAATAGGTTGAAAAGCTCCAGGGAGCCGAATACTGTACTGTATGTTCACTCATAGTGGAATGGTTGAGAAAATTTTCTGCAGCAATCCCACAAGAATCCGCATAAAATCTGTAGCCTTTTGCACCCCAAATTTTAGATACTTTGCTTAGTTCAGAGCATTTTTGTTATATGTGATTGGAGCCTGAGGTTGTTGTCCTGTTACATTGCAAATACTTCGCCAAACTATTTACATAAAGATTTTTTATTATTATTACTTAGGAGGAGAAAAAAAAACATACTAAACTCCTAAATGTATAGATACTAAACCCCATAATTAATAAAGAGCCAAGACCCCTAAACTCTTTCAGTTTCCAGATCCCTGAGCTCGTTTAAAGAGCAACTGAACTTTTTCATCATTTAATAATCCTCCAAACATTGCAAACATTCATTTTTGTAATATACTTCACAACCTTACTTTTCTTCTTTCTCTCCCAAATACAAAGCTGTAGTTCTTTTTCAATACCCAGTGCTTGCTCTTTTAGATGCTGCTTTGAACTGCTGCTCAGCAAGATCTGTGCACTATATTCAAACAAACTGCACTTTTCCTGTATGAGCCTTTTTCCTCTCACCCCTGTATTCAGACTAGGAAATTACCACACACAAATTGTTTAAATACAGCGTTTTGATCTTTATAAGTGTTATGCACATTCGTAGAGAGACCCAGCAAGACTGCCACCAAACCAGCAAAGGAGCAGCCACAGACGCACTTGGTGCAAGCTGCGCTAACTAAGCGAGCCTTAAAGGGTCAGGATACTTTTCACCAAGCTCCTTGTAAATGAAAGGGGGACTTTAGCAGAGCCTTTCCCAGAACCGCTGCCACTAGGGCAGCTGGCGTCAGCCTAGTTGACAACAGGTAGATTCCTCTGTGAGAGACCCTGGGAGTGTAGCACGAAAGGAAAGAGAAACGAACCCGAAGACCAACCCTGAAAGAGAGCAACCAATACTGGAAGTACCCCTTACCACCACCACACATAGCAACTCCAATAAACAGAAAAGACCTGAGCTGGTAAAAGGGTTACATAGCCCGCCTGATGCTGAAGGAAATGATGAGGTGTTGAATACTTCCCGATTATCCCCAGACAGCCACAGAAGAATGAACACAAGTCTACCACTGCCTAGTACCGGACACAGCAGTATCTTACGTTGGCTGGCAACCAGGGAACACATCATCCCATGTTCCCAGGGAAGTGAAACCCATGGGAGATACGGCGTCCCACTCCTCTAGAACGCATTTTTCCTGAGTGTCTGGTAGCTCCACCTCCAGGGTCAGGCCAGTGGCGTCGCTTTTAACCAGAGCAGCATAGCACCGGACCCCATTAATTTCCAGTTGGGAGCACTGAGCCACAATTCCTAACAATGGGCAGCAGTTAAAAGCAGGTTATAAAGGAGCATGAACTGGGCACTGAAATAGCACCGCAGCATAGTATTTGGGAAAGAGTAAGCAAAACAGGGTAAAGTATTTTACCAAAAAATCATAACTTCAATTACTGGAGGATAATTAAATAAAAAAGTTCAGTTACTCTTTAAACATTTAGATAGACACTGCAGCTGCATCCCCCCTCCTCCCCTATCTTTTTTGTATTATATTTTCTGTTATAAACTAGATGAAATACGTATGGACTGAGGAGATATGAAAGGATATTTAGAGAGTATGTATGCAATGAAAGAATTCTACAGACTGTTAGAATACGATGAGAAAAATATGTTCTACTAATAAGATATATACCCAAGTTTATATCCCCGTATGTTCTATTATATTATTCGATTAGCTTATATTGTAAACTTAAATAAAATCCACATTATTAACAAAATAAATTTGATCTTTAAGGTATTGTCTAGTCTAGAATATCCACGCTTAAAGGATTTTAAATACCCTCTTAGTTTACTTCATTGGTTCCTTGACAGTAGTTCACCATTCAGGACCCTTATTTATTTGCTAGGGAAGATAACGTCTACAAAAAAGTATCCCTTTCTGTGTAATGCCTCATTTTCCATGAGGAGGCGCTGCAGAGTCTATAAACAACTTCACGGTTGATTGCTGAGGTTCCCAGAAGTCGGACATTCTGTGATCAACTTTTTCTCAAGGAACTTTTCTTACTTAAGGCTTTGTCCACAGCAGACAATCCCTTTAATGATCTTATAGTGGAGCTTTAATGGGATCGGATTGTTACAAGGGTTGTAAAAACATGAACATGTGTGGCCTTAAATATCCAATATATACTGCACCTGCCTCTGTCTTGAGAATGGGGTCTCATTGTACACTGACCAGAATGTAGAGTTGGTCAAGCATACGCAACTAGTATAGGAGTCCTGGAAATTACCAGAAATTGCCATGTATTCAGAGTTGGAAATTTTTGGAACTAGTAAATAATTTAATGGACAGAGTTGAGCATGCGCTGCCACCTCTCAACTGACTGACGATGTTTTCGAGACAGATACAGGTACATCTGGTAGGACCCACATCTATCGGATAATTATGGCATGTCCCATAAAAGTTCAGATGTCACACACAGAGTAGGAAAGGCTAAGTGCAACACGAAAGGATAAGGGAAAGGGAACCAAACACTAGGGAAGGGGGAATGGAGACCTCTAGACAGATCTAATGTCACCCTGTCTGCCCTATCGTCCCTATATAGGATCCGCACCTATCGCTGAGCAAGATACCTAAATCCCTGCCTGACCCTGGCAATAAGCCCTGCATCGGGAAGGACAGGATGAGCGCTAGTCAATTCCACTAACACTAAAGACAGCAAGGTTAAATGAAACAAGGGGGACACTTAACTTGAGTAGACTCAGAAAGAAACACCGACGCCCTCCAAACTCCAAGAGGACGCAAGCAGACTGCTACAGCTCCAAGCTTCAACAGGGAAGTGTAAATAGGAAATATCACCCACAACTCCCAACAGGAAGTTGGGAGTTATAAACACCCAGATCCAGGTGACACCATTAGGGCCGGAGGAGGTGGCCACTGGGTTCTAGCACCAGAAGGACCAGGCAGACGTCTGCAAAGCAAACTGCTGAGACCTCTGCAACCAGATGCAGTTCAAGTGTCTGCAGCCTCTGACAAATCCGTGACATCAGGATGGGATTAACTATTTAATGGAATTGAAGATCCCTTGGAATTGCAGACCGCCATCCTGGCAAACAATTTTCCTATGCACTTATGCAGGAATAGACAATTGACACCTACTCTATTATTGACCACTTAATTCAGACAAATGACTTGTGCTGAGTCAGTAACTAATTAAAAGCCACTTTGTGCATTTTGCTGTATGTGTAGGAAGCCTGGATAATTGTACCCATATACAAAACATGTGACAGCTGTGTATATATTACCGCTCCACTGCCTCCTTTTTCAAGTTCCTCTGTAGAAGCAGAGAGCCCTGGGGGGGAACCTCCAAAAGTTTAACATGGACAAATTAACCCCCTTGGACCTCCAAACACTCGTTTACACAGCAAAGAAGAACCAAGATGGAAATTTATGGCACCTCTGAAAGAACTTCTCACCTATTGCTCAGGGATGAGGTGTACGGCCTGCAATATTTCCCAATGAAAGGAAATAGAAAAGCTCTTAAGGAATCAATACCCTTATTTAGTCAATAAACTAACAAAACATCCCCTCCGGGAAGGGAAAATGAAGAAAAAGTCTGTTTGTTACAAGATCTCTCAAATTCCAGTTTTCATCTTCAGCCAGAAACGTCCTATCAGAAAAATATACTCTAGTGGTAAATATTCAATTTTCTTAACATCGCGCTGGGAAGAGTAATATTTAATCATTTTCATTTTTTTCCATCTTCCAAGGCCAGTGTAAGCAACATAATGAGATACTGGCCAAAAGATCTCGTCATTTTCAGCATTTTATGCATGAAGAAGCAGATAATTGAAAGACAACAGCATCAACCTTCTCGAGTGTTCTTCAGGAGCCTTAAGGTGTAAGCACTTAGTACATACCGCCAAGTGTTCGGATATAATGATCTTTATCTTTTATATTCAGTATACCATGTTAGATTAAATGCTCACTGATTGTAGCACCAACCTCACTGCCCTGGTAAGACTGTGGTTTCTTCTTTTGCCTTGAACGTTGAATGCATTGGTCTACAAGAAGATTGGGTTTTGAGTTTGAGGGTTTGATCTTTGATTTCTTAGTATAATTATGAAATGCAATATATGGATAAAATTTGTGAGACAGGAGCTTTTATGATATTTTTATGATGTATAATGAAATATTAAGATTACCTTACACTGGAGCTAAGGGGCCTAGGTCAACCCGTGCAAAACAACCCCAAAACTTTATCCATCCTCCACCAAACAATGCGGTTAAGGCAGGTAATGTTCTCCTGGCATTCACCAAACCCAGACTCATCCATCCGATGCCAGATAGAGAAGTATGATCTGTCACTCCACAGAACTTCTCAAGAGTCCAGAGGTGGCGGCTTTACACCACTCCAGCTGACACTCGGCATTGTACTTGGTGAGGTAAAGCTGTATACATCTGCTCGGCCATTTAGCTTCTGGTGGGGACACAGTTTTGTGCTGATGTTAATATAAGAGAAGGTTTGGACTCTGCAAATGGAGTCAACAGGACATTGGTGACTTTTCTGACCTCTGCTCCTCAGCACTCGGTGATCCCGCTCTGTAACGTTACGGGGTCTCCACTTCGTGGCTGAGTTTCTGAGGTTCCTTCTTCTTCTCAGTAGTTTCACTCACAGGTGATGGTGGAATGTTTAGGAAGGAAGAAATGTCATGAATGGACTTCTTACCCCAGTGGCTCCTATTACAGAACCGCGCTGGTATCTGTGAAGTCTTCTTTCACATGTTAGTAAAGGCAGAAGGCATGGCCGGTGGCCGAATGTTATACACCGGGGACGAGGAGTCGGATGTTATACACTGGAGACAATGGAACTGAATGAAAAACCTGAATTCAGTGATTAGTGTCCATACTTCTGTCCATATAGTGTTTTTTAATTACCAAATCAAATTGTACATGTTCAAGCCTCATGCAGTATTCTTTATGGCAACATATAGAGTCTCCTGTGGCCCTGTACTAGCTGCAGAGACCCCATGTGGCACCATATTGTGTATATGACATAGCTTCTAGTAGGGTAAAAAGTAGGAATGAGAGCTCCAACTTTTATGTCCTATGTTCCCCCTACTCCACTGATGTATCCAAAAGAGTTTCATCCACTCTCATCAAAAAGGAGTTGTAGACAGTCAACATCTATCTGAGAATGTATGTATTTTTTTATTATAAGTGTATTTATTTTTAATGTGATTAGCCTTTGAGGACTAATTCTGATTTTTCGTGGAAAGTGTCAAAATCTACTGTATTTACTAGGTATTATATGCTATGAGACACACCACATGTATAATCCAGTATATACATACATTATATGGACAAAAGTATCATTAGACACATTACAAATGTATTTGGTCCAGATTCCATTCTGCTGTGGAATCACAAAGCACTGGGCTGGCCCATGAGTTGCGGTGGCCCATCTTTAGCCTGCGTAAGCCTGCTTACCTTTGACTGCTGTAATAACGCAGCAGAGGTAACATGATTTTAAAACATTGGCGGATAGTACGTAGATATAGGAACAGAACCAAACCTACTACATAAATATGGTAACAAATCTGAGTTTACTACATGGATACAGGAACAGAACCTAGCTTACTACACAGATACGGAAACTGAGCCAAGTTTACACATAAATATGGGAACAGAACCGAGCTTACTACATAGATATGGGAACAGAACGGAGTTTACTACATAAATATGGGAACAGAACCGAGCTTACTACATAGATATGGGAACAGAACGGAGTTTACTACATAAATATGGGAACAGAACCGAGCTTACTACATAGATATGGGAACAGAACGGAGTTTACTACATAAATATGGGAACAGAACGGAGTTTACTACATAAATATGGGAACAGAACCGAGCTTACTACATAGATATGGGAACAGAACCGAGCTTACTACATAAATATGGGAACAGAACCGAGCTTACTACATAGATATGGGAACAGAACGGAGTTTACTACATAAATATGGGAACAGAACCGAGCTTACTACAAAGATATGGGAACAGAATGGAGTTTACTACATAAATATGGGAACAGAACGGAGTTTACTACATAAATATGGGAACAGAACCGAGCTTACTACATAAATATGGGAACAGAACTGAGCTTACTACATAGATATGGGAACAGAACGGAGTTTACTACATAAATATGGGAACAGAACCGAGCTTACTACATAGATATGGGAACAGAACGGAGTTTACTACATAAATATGGGAACAGAACCAAGCTTACTACATAGATATGGGAACAGAACGGAGTTTACTACATAAATATGGGAACAGAACCAAGCTTACTACATAGATATGGGAACAGAACGGAGTTTACTACATAAATATGGGAACAGAACCGAGCTTACTACATAGATATGGGAACAGAACGGAGTTTACTACATAAATATGGGAACAGAACCGAGCTTACTACATAGATATGGGAACAGAACGGAGTTTACTACATAAATATGGGAACAGAACCAAGCTTACTACATAGATATGGGAACAGAACGGAGTTTACTACATAAATATGGGAACAGAACCGAGCTTACTACATAGATATGGGAACAGAACGGAGTTTACTACATAAATATGGGAACAGAACCGAGCTTACTACATAGACATGGGAACAGAATGGAGTTTACTACATAAATATGGGAACAGAACGGAGTTTACTACATAAATATGGGAACAGAACTGAGCTTACTACATAGATATGGGAACAGAACGGAGTTTACTACATAAATATGGGAACAGAACCGAGCTTACTACATAGATATGGGAACAGAACGGAGTTTACTACATAAATATGGGAACAGAACCAAGCTTACTACATAGATATGGGAACAGAACGGAGTTTACTACATAAATATGCGAACAGAACCGAGCTTACTACATAGATATGGGAACAGAACGGAGTTTACTACATAAATATGGGAACAGAACCGAGCTTACTACATAGATATGGGAACAGAATGGAGTTTACTACATAAATATGGGAACAGAACGGAGTTTACTACATAAATATGGGAACAGATCCGAGCTTACTACATAAATATGGGAACAGAACCAAGCTTACTACATAGATATGGGAACAGAACGGAGGTTACTACATAGATATGGGAACAGAACGGAGTTTACTACATAAATATGGGAACAGAACTGAGCTTACTACATAGATATGGTAACAGAACGGAGTTTACTACATAGATATGGGAACAGAACCGAGCTTACTACATAGATATGGGAACAGAATGGAGTTTACTACATAAATATGGGAACAGAACCAAGCTTATGTTAATGATACGTAACAAAATCAAGCTTACTGCATAGATACCATAATAGAGCAGAGCTTACTGCATAGATACAGGAACAGAATCAAGGTTACTACATAGATAGGGAACAGAACCAAGTATACTACATAGATTTGATAACTGGTACAAAGATATAGGAACAAAAGTGAGCTTACAATATATAGTAACAGAACAGGACTTACTACATAGGTAAAGAAACAGGCTCAATCTTACTACATAAATATGGCAACAGAAAATTATGATGGAAGGGAAAGTGTATGGCTTGGAAATTACATGATATCCTAATAGTTTTGTCAAATTCTATAAAAAGAGTGAAAACTAGACAAAAATTACATAGTGAGGCCTTTTTGAACACTGCATTTTTTTTTTACTTTTGGAAACTTTATTTTTACCCCCCAAAATATATTCTGATGTTGTGTTAGGATACTGTTAGGATTTTGTTGTTTTCAGTCTCCGCCCTTGTCATATGACTACTCGATATGAAATTTGGATACTTATGATCACGTGCCGACCTCTTTATCTTCCACTTCTCTCAACTGAGACCATTAACAGAAGCAGAAGAGAAAGAGGTTGGACTCGGCACATGACTGTCTGTAAGCAAACTGAATATGGAGCAGTGATGAGAGGGATGCGGAGAGCGTGAAAACAACAGTATTTAAACATTAAATTACACAGCATTAGGAGTCCACATGTTAGAGCCAGTGTGAAATCCAATAAATGTCCCAGACAATGACATAAAGGGGTAACATTGTAGTAAGCTGCATGGAAGCGAGTTGTCGGTCATTTAGTAGGTAGACGGGACTTCCCATGAGCCCAGAACGATCAGAAATACATCATTTTGTGCGTGTGTCGACCCGCCACCACAATTGTGGATTACCAGGGCAATGGGGTACTCAGAGCCGAGCCCATGGAAGTCTATGGGGTTTGTCACAGGTAGCGGTGGCTCGGTCTGTGGCCCTGGCGGTCTGGCGTATGTTGGGGGAATATTTACAGGGGATAGATATATTTACAGTTCGTGACGCCACCTGTAGTCTCTGGTAATTTGTACCAGCGCTGCTGTAGATCTCTGAGGGGATGGTGAGGCAGCTAGATGTCGGGTCCCCTACAGGTGGGACTCTTCCTCAGGTCGATGGTTATGGTGGGGTTGTGCAGCCATGCAATTAAATAACTCAGTCTCACACCGTCAGCGTCTTTCCATACCTTTTACTTGTAAGATGGTAAGGCAGGTCCCAGGGAGGCTGATGGGGTTGATGGAGGATGAGTTTTGAGGCAACGGCTGAGCAAGGCAGGGGCCTCCTTTACTTTCCAATGATGATGAGTCCAACCAGCATAAAGCGTAGTTCACTCCTGAAACTTCAGCTATTTCAAAGCTGTACTGCCCGGTCAGTTTTGTGGTGGAGCCTTCCAGTGATGAAACTAGGTTCTTCTATGCTTGGCCTAGCTCAAAGTTCCTATTTCACCTGACCCCTGTTACGTACTGACACTTCAAGGGCTGCTTTCTGTTACCTAAGGTCCAGTAAGCCTCTGGTCTTTCTACCACTATGCGTGAAGCTATAGTGATGCTTCGGTCTCCAGTGACCGGTGACAATGTGCAGGATACTTCAATCCTAAAGCACCTCTGATTTCCTTCCACTGTGCCTTTCGACTTGCTCAAACTCTCAATCTCAGCACTGACTAGGCTAAGGTGAACTGGCTCACCTGTACTAGCCTCCACTACTGTACTGTCTCGCTGAATCGACAGGAATCTTGGTGCTCCAGACAGGCACTCCTTCTCTCTCCCTTCACCTCAGGAGACACTACAAGACTCTCTTGTGCTAAAAACCACACCCTCTACACCCCTGCTAGGTGTGTCCGAAGTATATGTGATGTCATGTAGAGCCCTTAACCGTTACCTCTCCACTCATCCTCCTGGTATTGTATACCTTAAATACCAGGGCTACACATTCCCCATGGTAAACGACAGCACTCCCGGGCTGTGAAATACAAAGAGACAATTTTTGTTTATGCATTAAACATTAACATTAACTCGTCCCATCCGGGAGGTAAGGATTTCTTGAACGTTGCAAACAAAACATTAAATATAGAAAAATACAAAATATTAAATAGACATGTTCATATAATAAACGGCAAGATTCTTGTGAAGGACCCGCACCAAACCTTCAACGTGGGTCCTGGGTGGGCTGCAGGACATATGAATGCAGACCTCACTGAGTGCCACACCACACGGGTTTTATGTTCAGAGGTAAGTCAAGGCTTCGTGTGAAACCATTATAAGGCACCTTAGTGCAACTATTTACAAGATAAGTTCTGGGCTGGCACAGTCTCAGCCTCTCAGTCCATTATAAGACACATATATATTATATATACTTTTTACAATATTCACATTAATTTGTTATAATTACTGCTGGTATCGAATGGGTATCTTCCCTTTTGTGATTCGCTCTGATCTACGTGGAGTAGCTTCAGGTATATTAAGTTGTGATCTGTCTGCACTGCGT
Source organism: Oophaga sylvatica (assembly GCA_033576555.1). Taxonomy (NCBI): domain Eukaryota; kingdom Metazoa; phylum Chordata; class Amphibia; order Anura; family Dendrobatidae; genus Oophaga; species Oophaga sylvatica. The sequence goes on along the minus strand of JARQOD010006134.1, from coordinate 18,648 downwards.
AACGGCAAACTATAGAACTGCCTCAATCTTTCTATGGATCTGGCAAGCGTACTGATGGCTGGGCGGTGTGAGTCAGCTTCACCAGGGGATCCCATAGTATGGGGCGCTGCTTCTGATGATCCTTCTTGAGATTCCGTAGGTTGAGGTGTTGCTGGGATGGGTAACTCCTGAACGGACTCAACTGGCACCACGGACACAACTGGAGGTAGAACTTCCTCTTGTGGCTGATAAAACTGCAACACCGGAACTATTACAGCATCTCCCAGTCGGGGCCAATCCGCAGGAAAATCTCCCAGATCCGTGTGTATGACCTCTTCCTTTCCTTCCTCTTGATTGATGACAGGGTTCTTTTCACAAAGCTTTAAAGGTTCTGGACACAATTTCAAATGGTCTCTGGACACAGTGGTTATTGTTCTTCCTCCGTCCTTACTGATGATACAAACTTTTCTGTTGTCATATTTAGAATCTTGTACAACGTAGGGTTCTTGTTCCCACTGGTTATCCAATTTGTGCATTTTCCTTTTCCTTTTTAATACCACTTCTCCAGGCATCAAAGGCTTGGCAGGAGCATTTCTGTTGTAAATATCTTCCTGTTTCTCCCGTGCCTTGTTGAGACTTTCTTCTACACAGATTTGCACTCGTCTGTACTGCTCTTGCCGATTGATGTCCCAGTTTTCAATGGCGTCGTCTGCCTCCGGTTCTACCACTCCAAGTTCTAAATCCATTGGTAGTCTTCCGGGCCTTGCTCTCATAAGATAGGCTGGAGTGCAGTTAGTGGAACTTACAGGTATATGGTTATACAAGTCAACCAAATCAGGTAGTAAGTCCGGCCATCGATTTCTGTCTTCCAACGGTATGGATCTCAACAAGTCAAGGACAATATGGTTCATTTTTTCGCAAAGACCGTTGGTTTGAGGGTGGTATGGCGTTGTTCTAATTTTCTTGCACCCGTACATGTGACAGAATTCCTTGAATAAATCAGCTTCGAAAGCAGGTCCATGATCGGTTAATACTTGCTCCGGATACCCATGCGGTCTGCAGAAGCTTGCTTGAAAGGTTTTCGCGGCCGTCACTGCGGTCTGATCCTTAACTGGAACAACCACCAGAAATCTGGAGTAATGGTCCACCATGGTCAGGGCGTATGAGTATCCAGATCTACTTGGCGACAGTTTGACGTGGTCCAGGGCCACAATCTCCAAGGGGCGAGTCGTCCGGATAGGTTGCAGGGGTGCCTTCTGACTACCGTAGTCCTTCCTTCTGAGACCACAGGGTCCACAGTTCCGACACCACCTCTCAATGGAGCTGCGCATCCCTACCCAGTAGAACCGGCATCTCAACAGGGTCTCCAGCTTTCTCCAGCCAAAGTGTCCTGCTTGATCGTGGTATGCTTCCAACACCATTGGGACGTCTGCCTTGGGGACCACGATTTGCCAGACCATCTCATGAGTTCTGGGGTTGACGTATCTCCTGCACAACTTCTCACGGTATAGGAACAACCTGCTTTTCTCGTTCCACAGGAGCTTGGCTGACATAGGTGCATCCTTTTCCAAAGAGGAACCTTCCTGTCTTAACAACTCCTTGATGCGGCTGACCACTGGATCACTGTCCTGAGTCTCTTTCCAGCTGTGATGGGGTAAAGGATTTAATGTTGCACCATACTGCTTTCTGTTGACTCGATGCTCGTGGACTACCCCATTTCGATGGAACGCAGGTAGCTCAATTTCTTCCAGGTCGTCCGATTCTTCTTCCGTATCAGAGTCATGCGGCATTCGGGACAATGCGTCAGCATTAGCATTCTTTCGACCTGCCCAGTACTTGATAGTAAACTGGTAATTGGACAACCGAGCCATCCATCGCTGCTCCATGGCACCCAGCTTGGCGGTTTCCAGGTGCGTTAAGGGGTTGTTATCTGTAAACGCAGTGAACCGATTGGAGGCCAGATAATGCTTAAATCTTTCAGTAATGGCCCAGACCAGCGCCAGAAACTCCAGCTTGAAGCTGCTATAATTTCCGGATTCCTTTCAGTTGGCCTGAGTTTTCTGCTGGCATATGCAATGACTTTTTCTTGGCCATTCTGCTTCTGACTGAGAACTGCTCCCAACCCTTCATTACTGGCGTCGGTGTACAACAGGAACGGTTGGCTGTAATCAGGATAGGTTAAGATCTCATCACCTGTAAGGATCTCTTTCATCTTTTGGAATGCTTCAGCCTGTTCCTTACCCCAATTAAAGGGAGGGTTTCTGCTCTTTAGGGATTGTCCTACTAGGAGGTCCTGTAAAGGAGCTGCCTTCTTCGTGTAATCTTTCACGAATCTCCTGTAGTAACCCGTTAGTCCCAGGAACTGTCGCACTTCCTTAAGGTTCTTCGGCTCCGGCCACTTCTGGATGGCAGTGACTTTCTCTGGGTCCGGCGCTACTCCTTCCAAACTGACGATGTGCCCCAAGTATTGTACCTTTTTTTTTGAGTAGATGGCATTTTGAGGGTTTTAATTTCATCCCGTACCTGGACAGGGACTCGAATACTTCTGCCAGATGCTTCAGATGATCCTCATAAGTCTTGGAATACACGATGACGTCGTCTAGGTATAGCAGCACGGTTTCAAAATTGAGATGTCCCAGGCAGTTCTCCATCACTCTCTGAAATGTTCCTGGGGCACTACTGAGCCCAAACAGGCATTCTGTCGAACTCACAGAGCCCCATTGGGGTGGTGAAAGCCGTTTTCTCACGATCCTCCTCAGCCACAGCCACTTGCCAGTAACCACTAGTCAGATCAAGGGTAGAAAAGTAGTTAGCCGTTTTCAGAGCAGCTAATGATTCCTCTATGCGTGGTAAGGGGTATGCATCCTTGTGTGTTATGCGGTTCACCTGCCTGTAATCCACACACATTCTCATACTACCATCTTTCTTTTTAACCAGAACTAGAGGGGCTGCCCAGGGGCTACAACTATCCCTTATCACCCGGCTTTCTTCATATCATGCAACATTTCTTTAGCCTTCTGATAATGGGCTGGGGGTATAGGCCTGTACCGCTCCTTGATGGGAGGATGACTGCCTGTAGGGATATGATGTTGGACTCCCTTAATTACCCCAAAATCAAGTGGGTGCTTGCTAAACACTTGGGCATACTCTTGCACCACCCGTAATACCCCTTGCTTCTGGTGAGCGGGAGTGGTGTCCGTCCCAACATGGAGTTGCTGACACCATTCCGCCACCTGAGTTGCTGGGTCATTGTCCTCCGCTATTTGACAGGAGTCTAAGGACTCAGCCGGAAGAATAGAATTATTGTCGACAGCATGTAGTTTAGCAATGGTTGCATAACGGGGTAAGTTTACCTCATCATCTCCCCAATTGAGAAGCCGTACCGGTACTCTTCCATTCACCACTTCTACTACTCCCCTAGCAGTCATAAGTGTAGGTCTATGTTCTGAATGGTGGGGTTCTACTACAGCTTGGTAATTCTGTCCTCTCAGACCTATGGCTGCCCTGCACCAGATAATCATTTCACTCATTGGGGGTATCACAATAGGATCCGAGTCAGTGACCCGTACATTACCAATTTCGCCGTCTGTAAGCTTCGCTTGCTGCTGACACACCAGGGCTCGGATCTCTCTTTGGATTACTCCCTTCTGCCTTGGTCGGGCAATCTCAGCGAGCTGTTGGAGCAAGAACACAACTTCTCCCAAACAATTACCGATAATGTTAGTGCCCAAAATTATATTTAAACCGTTCTCCTCATTTGCAGTCTTTACTACCAGAAGCCCTGGTCTTTCAACTCCTCTCTGCCCACCTTTACATCTACACATTTTGTCCCGAGTACTTCTACAGGAAGACCATTAGAAGCATATACGGTAAAGTCAGGGCTCGGGGGTTTAAGACTGTCCATTGACCAGTACTTAGTATATAGGGCATCAGGTATTAGGGTCACTTGGGACCCAGTGTCTAACAATGCCGGAACTGCAATACCATCTAAGATGATGGACAGGTAGGGTCGCCCACCCACATACCTGCGGTTCCAGTCTAAGGGGCCTGACGGGTATTCTCCTGGGTGTTGGCCCTTGGACCCAGGTTCTGCCCGTTTAAAGGACACTGTGGAGACATATGACCTTTCCGGTTGCATCGATAACAGATGATCTCTCGACGAGGAGGGTGTTGATCAGAGGTCGCTCCTGGGGGTGGCGTTGTCCTCCTCCGGGGGGGCGACGTCTTCTTTCTTCTCCGGTGCATCCACGGGACGTCTTCTGGGCAGTCAGCTAACAAGATCTTCCCTTCCTCCTCTTTCCGCAGCTGCAGGGCACTCATCACAGCAGCCAGATTTTTAGTCAGCTGGCGCACCTCTGAGCGCAGACAATCCAATTCACTAGGGGGTGTCGCCTGCGTTTTGGTTTCTGCCACTAGCGGGGAAAAGGGGGGTACTGCCGGTTCCAGAGTGACTTCACCCTGATGATGTTGGTTTGCCACTTCAGGTTTGCCCAGGGGCCGCAGCCCTTTTATTGCCATGTCTTTTAGGGCATCAAAGGTAGCATCCGGATGATCTAAGGACCACCAGTTTACAGTTCTGCGTTCCTCTTGGGATCTCAATCCCTGTATAAATTGTTCTTTCAGCATTTTATTCTCATCGATAGCATTTAAATTATTAATCTGCTTAAGAGCTCTCAGGGCTCCTTGTAGTCGGCAAGCGTAGTCCCGGATGCTGTCACCTGGCTGTTGTGAACAGTGATAGAAGGCCATCCGGAGATCCGTTTCTGTGTGGTCTTCAAATATGGCATGCAGCTTAAGGAAGATCGCAGGTACCGACTCCTGATCAACGGTATCCCAAGTCTCCACTTCCCTCTCAGCAGCGCCAGTTAGCTGCCCTATTAGCACAGCAGCTTTTTGTCTCTCAGGCATGGAGTACATTTCTAGGATGCTGCATAACTTCCGCTTGAAGCCTGCTAATGTGCCTGGCTCACCGCTGTACTGGGGAAGCCATTTCGCCCCTGGCATATATGGAAGCGTTAGTGGCATGATCGGGACTACCGGACTGGGTGCTGGACCTGCACCCCCATCTGGCGCTACAATACCAGGCGGTGCTGGATTGGGGCCTCCGGCCGGGGCCGCACTGTCAGCCGGTTGTTGTGACATCTTAGCGCCCCCTTGGTTAAACGGAGCCTACCGGTTTCAGATGCTGCTACTTCACAGGCACAGCAGTGGGAACAGGACCTTCGTCGCAGGCGCTCTGATGTCAGAGCGTTCACTTCCTGTTGCAGGACCTGCCGCTGAGTCAGAGCCGGGGGCGTGTCCAAGACTTTGCGCGCTCTTTCAGGTACGCCCACCTTCTTCTCCAGCGCCTTAGGGCGCGAATCTGGCGGCAAATATGGCGGTATTTGGCGCCAAACAATAGCAACAGTCTTTTTCACCAAAACACTCCACAGGCACACAGGGCTCGCAATGCTGCAAGTTTCGGATCCTGTTCGTGACGCCAAAGTTTTGTGTCGACCCGCCACCACAATTGTGGATTACCAGGGCAATGGGGTACTCAGAGCCGAGCCCATGGAAGTCTATGGGGTTTGTCACAGGTAGCGGTGGCTCGGTCTGTGGCCCTGGCGGTCTGGCGTATGTTGGGGGAATATTTACAGGGGATAGATATATTTACAGTTCGTGACGCCCCCTGTAGTCTCTGGTAATTTGTACCAGCGCTGCTGTAGATCTCTGAGGGGATGGTGAGGCAGCTAGATGTCGGGTCCCCTACAGGTGGGACTCTTCCCTCAGGTCGATGGTTATGGTGGGGTTGTGCAGGCATGCAATTAAATAACTCAGTCTCACACCGTCAGCGTCTTTCCATACCTTTTACTTGTAAGATGGTAAGGCAGGTCCCAGGGAGGCTGATGGGGTTGATGGAGGATGAGTTTTGAGGCAACGGCTGAGCAAGGCAGGGGCCTCCTTTACTTTCCAATGATGATGAGTCCAACCAGCATAAAGCGTAGTTCACTCCTGAAACTTCAGCTATTTCAAAGCTGTACTGCCCGGTCAGTTTTGTGGTGGAGCCTTCCAGTGATGAAACTAGGTTCTTCTATGCTTGGCCTAGCTCAAAGTTCCTATTTCACCTGACCCCTGTTACGTACTGACACTTCAAGGGCTGCTTTCTGTTACCTAAGGTCCAGTAAGCCTCTGGTCTTTCTACCACTATGCGTGAAGCTATAGTGATGCTTCGGTCTCCAGTGACCGGTGACAATGTGCAGGATACTTCAATCCTAAAGCACCTCTGATTTCCTTCCACTGTGCCTTTCGACTTGCTCAAACTCTCAATCTCAGCACTGACTAGGCTAAGGTGAACTGGCTCACCTGTACTAGCCTCTACTACTGTACTGTCTCGCTGAATCGACAGGAATCTTGGTGCTCCAGACAGGCACTCCTTCTCTCTCCCTTCACCTCAGGAGACACTACAAGACTCTCTTGTGCTAAAAACCACACCCCTCTACACCCCTGCTAGGTGTGTCCGAAGTATATGTGATGTCATGTAGAGCCTTAACCTTTACCTCTCCACTCATCCTCCTGGTATTGTATACCTTAAATACCAGGGCTACACATGCGCATAGGCAGCCATTCTTCTTGACAGCACATTATTGTTTACACAGGACAATGTGCTGCCGAGAACGATGATTTTTAAATAAGCTTAAAGATCATGAATGAGCATTTTCCTTGGGAAAGGGAAGCTTGAATATTATGGCTCCAGTCCTGCATGCAAAATTTTTGTTATATTTCTAAAAACAGATACTTAACGGAACCCCGACAGACCCTATAATGATCAATGCGACCACTCTGCTTCCTTTCATTCCAAAATGCAGGGAATCTGTTTTGCACGTTAACCCCTCTGGAAGTTGGGCGAGGGGCTGGATGTTACACTCCGGAGGTCGAGGAAGCTGAGTGAATACCTGAATGAATTGATTTTGATCTGTATCCCACTATATGACATGTAACCCTAAGGCCATTCTGTAGACCAATTTTTATGGATATGGAAGCCTAAATCCTTTGAGACACATTTTGTGGTTTTTTTTTCAGCAAATACCAATCCTATCGGCGGCCTCACAATGGTACGGCACAAGATGGCCGCACTGACGACGAGTTTTTGTGGTTGTACATAGGGACTAAAAGAAACATTCCTGTTTTACCGAAGCAAAAACTTTTGCAAACCACTTTATAAGTTAACTAGTAGCACTACGTGCCGGTGCCAAGTGACCCATGGCATTAAATTATTTAACTAAGAAAATTCTCTAAAGTCCAGATATGTGTAACTGCGGTGCATAATCTGCAGGTGTCGGAGGTAAAGAGCCAATCACCTAGGTTCCATATGTTGCTTTTTAATAGACTGGGTTTTTTTTCTCTTCACAACACATATCTACTATTTTCCAACGTAACATCCCGTTTAAAATTAGCTGTTTACCGTGTGAAATGTATTCAGTCACCCGGACATTTTCTTATCTCTCCGCTTGCCAGGAGGGTGGTGGTGGGGGAGGTTGCGAGAGACATCACAGTTTGTGAAAATAATTTTTCCATGATAGGTAGAGATCTTCAGAACCTACTTATTATCCATGAAGTGACTGAGCTAGTGCAGTATAAGTGGATTTACAATGGAAGGTGATGGGAAGAGACTTGGGACTCGTAAGCAGGGTTTTTCATTAACCATTTCACTCTCCCCTGCCTTCTTGGGACTGGAATGTTCGGATCCTTGAGTCATACTGTTCCATTGAAATGTTGAGGGTAATGGAATCAGAAAACTGATAAATACCAAGACTTTTTATTATATGAGTAGACCTCTAGGTACTCTACACAGCACAAACTACTCGGATAGAGAGGAACCCTGAGAAAAATGCATATAAAAAGGTTTTTACTGTTAATGACCCATCGATGATGGTCTGCAGGAATGTCAGCTGTTTTGGGTCTTCAAGGTTCCTTGTGGATGGTCGAAGATTTCTATTGCTTCTATCCATGTAGTTATTTGCAGTGTTTGTCTTATTTTTTCTCCCAAGTAGGTCTTTTATTCCAACAATCTGGGTCTTCTCATAAAATGTAGCAATTAGAAGCTGAGGTCCAGCAAGAAGACTACTTGAGCTTCAAGTGGAAGAACCGACTGGAATTGGTACCTTCATGATATACTTTGCAAATACATATTATTATTTTTTAGATCACCATTGATCCCATTGTGCTGTTCGTGTGAAAAGGGATTTACATTCGAAGTACAAATATAAATTACAATGAACAAATTAACGATGAGACCGACTGGTGCAGAAGGGAAAAGGCCCTACCCTCATGGGCTGACAGTCTACAGGATAATGGGGAAGGAGACAGTATGTTGTGGTGGAGGTCGCACAGACATGATGGGGCACAGAATTCCAGAGGATTGGAGATACTCGGGAGAAGTTTTGGTCAGTGATTGAGTGAGGAATATACGAGTGTGGAGGAGAGAAGGAGATCTTGGGAGGACCGAAGATTATGTTGGGGAAGATATAGGTAGATTCATTCGGAGATATATGGAGGAGACATTTTATGGATGAACTTGTAGGTCAGGGTTAGTCATTTTAATTAGATTTGTTGGGGAATTGGAAGTTGTTAAATATACTTCTTTTCTATATTTATTCAGGACTTCTTACTAGATGCGATACTCCAAAGAAAATGTCACAATAATTCTTAGAAAAAATGTAGTGGTTTATTGGATTATCAAAGATATACACAAAAAACGTACGTAGGTGTACACCTTTACACTAATACGTGCTCCCCAAGATCTCTTAGGAATCACAACATATGTGCTGATAATTATCAAATCTTTATATAAATTAAAATAAAAATAAAACACCTAATAAACTTGGGCCAGACAACATAGACAACAATAAACATATATGAGAATGACACGTGAAGGTGCAGTGGAGCGATCAGGCAGCCCTAGCCGGTGGCATGCCTGAAAGCAAAAAAAACAAGGTAATACTGCCACAGATCAGTTGTAGTTTGTTACTAGTGATGATGAGCAAACGTGCTGGGATAAGGTGTTATCTGAGAATGCTCGGGTGGTAAAAGGGTGACTTTGGCGCGCTTGAAAAATATGTTTGAGTCCTCGCGGCTGCATGTCTCGTGGCTGTTCAATAACATGCAGGTTATCCCTGCATGTGTTGTGGTTGTGGAATAGCCACGAGGCATGCAGCCACGGAGACTCGAACATATTATTTGAGCACGCCGAAGACACTTGGTTAGCGCCCGAGCATGCTCAGATAACACCTTATCCAAGCACGTTCGCTCATCACTATTTGTTACCCTTCTTTCCTGGGTTCTGAATATAAATTTCTGTCTGTACATGTCAATATCACTATGTTGTAGGAATGGGAGCACGTGGCTCTGGCCTTTAGAAGTACATGTCAGCTGCTCAGTGTACAGACCCTCGAATGAGGAGTCAAGTGATGAGAAGAGTCCCCCTGTGTGTCACTTGGTTTATATATGTCACACAGAGCACCCACTGGCGGACAGAGACAGAAAAGGGCCCTGTGCAAGAACAATATATGGGTCTTTTGGAGCCCAAGAGCTCCTAAAAATGCAAAATTGCACTGGCTTTGGAGGTAGAAATGGGCCCCCTTACCTCCTGGGCCCTGTGCGGCCGCACAGGTTGCATCAATGATATGTCCGCCCCTGATAGCACCTGTTTTCGATATATGGCGCTACCATCTACCCTGAGCTAAGTGTACAGAAATAACACTTGTTAGGTGAGCTAAACCGTCCATGAGGGTGAAGCAATGCACCAGTACAGAATTGAAATCAGAAATTAATATTTGATTATTTAACAGAAGCCAATGAAGGGATAGAGGGGAGAAGTGGAGGAGTAGCGAGGAATGAGGTGGATTAATCAGGCAGAAAGCGTTAAGGACTGACTAGAGAGGTGCGAGCCTGTTAGCTGGGAGGCCACCGAGGAGGATGTAGCAGTAGTCGAGGCAGGAGATGATGAGGGCATGCACTTAGTAGATACGGGGTTGAGAAAAGAACGGATTCTCCAAATATTTTTGAGCTGGAGGTGGTCAGAGCTTATGCCGCTTAGGTCAGAGCACATGGTGGATATAACATCTATAAACCTTGGGAGTTGGGTTATGCTTATGCATAGAAGGGGCCAAACTATGGAAGTGCCTGTTGTAAAATTTAAAGCTTATATACATACACTTTCACTTAACATATTGTTTTATTTTTCATTTCCTTCCTAAATGCAAACTTTAATAACTTTCTAAATGGTCTTCATCAAAAATGTTCTACAGCAGAATGTGTAATGAAATACAGGGATCTGCAAAAAAAGGATACAAATCTGTCAGAGCTCCTGCCCAGTTCTGACAGCTCTCTCTGCTCTCCTCCTCCTCCCTTCTCTCAGTGTTAGAGATGGCAGGATGGAGGGGTATGAGATGTACACAGAAGTCTACACCATGTATAGACAGGAAAATATCTCAGAGAGGGCAAAGAAAACAGCACATTGAAAAGTAAAAAAAAGCACATTAAAATGAGATAACAGGATAGAAGCTGTGATGATAAATGAGCCTCCTGTATATCCACAGATCTCACATCCAGCCTATATTACTGGGAGAAACACTCCCACGTCTTGGATACACACAGATCTCACATCCAGCCTATATTACTGGGAGAAACACTCCCACGTCTTGGATACTCACAGATCTCACATCCAGCCTATATTTACTGGGAGAAACACTCCCACGTCTTGGATACACACAGATCTCACATCCAGCCTATATTACTGGGAGAAACACTCCCATGTCTTGGATACACACAGATCTCACATCCAACCTATATTACTGGAGAAACACTCCCACGTCTTGGATATCCACAGATCTCACATCCTGCCTATATTACTGGGAGAGAAAATCCCATAAGAAAAAAATCTGAAATTTAGATCAGGCTATAAACTGCATATCAGGAGGTCTGAAAATGAAGGAATGAATATTGCAAACTGACATAGTGTAATTTTATTCATTTTATTAACTACAAAAACCACTAACAGGATTATATATATATTTTTTTCCTTGTCAAAGGAATCCATAGTTTTTAAAGGGTTATTCCCAAGAGTTATATCCTATGCTATGGAACAACCTATGTATTAGTGCTGCAATATTTGGATTTAATGTTCTTGTCTCAGTTGAACCCTATAGGAAAGATGTGTATCTTCGTACCATGTTAGCCAGTAGATAGAAAAATAATTAGACTTGAGAGTCCTCAGTGGTTGATACCTTTTAATGGCTAACTGAAAAGATGGTAACAAATTGCAAGCTTTCGAGACTACTCAGGTCTCTTCATCAGGCAAAGACTAATACAACATGTGATTCTTCAGATGTTGTATTAGTCTTTGCCTGATGAAGAGACCTGAGTAGTCTGGAAAGCTTGCAATTTGTTACCATATTTTCAGTTAGCCATTAAAAGGTATCAACCACTGAGGACTCTCAACTCTAAATATTTTTCTATTATTATTATTATTATTATTATAGATTTTTATAGCGCCATTTATTCCATGGCGCTTTACATGTGAAGAGGGGCAAGTATAGACAAGTACAGTAAACATGAGCAATACAAGGCACACACAAGTACAGAAGGAGAGAGGACCCTGCCCGCAAGGGCTCACAGTCTACAGGGATGGGTGAGGGTACACTAGGAGAGGGAAGAGCTGATCGTGCGGTGGTTCAGTAGACTGATGATCACTGCAGGTTGTAGGCTTGTCGGAAGAGGTGGGTCTTCAGGTTCTTCTTGAAGGTTTCTATGGTAGGCGCGAGTCTGATGTGTTGGGGTAGAGAGTTCCAGAGTATGGGAGAGGCACGGGAGAAGCTTTGTATGCGGTTGTGGGAAGAAGAGATAAGAGGGGAGTAGAGGAGGAGATCTTGAGAGGATCGAAGGTTGTGTGTGGGTATGTACCGGGAGACCATGTCACAGATGTATGGAGGAAACAGATTGTGGATGGCTTTGTAGGTCATGGTTAGGGTTTTGAACTGGAGCCTCTGAACGATAGGAAGCCAATGAAGGGCTTGGCAGAGAGGAGAGGCTGGGGAATAGCGGGGAGACAGGTGTATTAGTCGTGCAGCAGAGTGCAGGATGGATTGGAGTGGTGCCAGAGTGCTAGAGGGAAGGCCAGAGAGTAGGAGGTTGCAGTAGTCGAGGCGGGAGATGATGAGGGCATGCACTAGTGTTTTTGTACTTTCATGGTCAAGGAATGCACGGATCCGGGAAATATTTTTGAGTTTGAGACGGCAGGAGGAGGCTAGGGTTTGGACATGTGGCTTGAAAGAGAGGGCAGAGTCGAGGATCACTCCGAGGCACCGAGCGTGCGGGACTGGGGAAAGTGAGCAGCCATTGATGTTAATGGACAGGTCTGATGGGGGGGTAGAGTGAGATGGGGGAAAGATGATAAATTCTGTTTTGTCCATGTTCAGTTTTAGAAAGCGAGCAGAGAAGAAAGCAGAAATAGCAGACAGTCATTGTAGGATTTTGGTCAGTAAGGAGGTGAGGTCAGGTCCAGATAGGTAGATCTGCGTGTCGTCGGCGTAGAGATGATACTGAAGACCATGGGATTCTATGAGCTGTCCCAGGCCGAGGGTGTAGATGGAGAAGAGTAGGGGTCCAAGAACTGAGCCTTGGGGAACACCGACAGACAGGGGGCGAGGTGAGGAGGTGGTGTGGGAGAGGGAGACACTGAAAGTTTGGTTTGTTAGATATGATGAGATCCAGGATAGGGCCAAGCCTGTGATGCCAAGAGATGAGAGAATCTGTAACAGGAGGGAATGGTCCACAGTGTCGAAGGCAGAAGACAGGTCCAGGAGAAGGAGGACAGAGTAGTGACGCTTGCTCTTGGCGGTTAGTAGGTCGTTGGTGACTTTAGTTAGGGCAGTTTCAGTTGAGTGATGCAGTCAGAAGCCTGATTGTAAGCGGTCAAAGAGGGAGCAGGAGGAGAGGTAGGAGGACAGTTCAAGATGGACATGCTGTTCCAGTAGTTTTGAGGCATAAGGGAGAAGAGATATCGGGCGATAGCTAGACACAGAGGATGGGTCAAGGGAGGTCTTTTTGAGAATGGGTGTGATCGAGGCATGTTTGAAGGATGAGGGGAAGACACCATTTGTAAGTGAGAGGTTGAAGAGGTGTGTTAGAGTAGGAGTGAAGACGGTGGCGAGGCTAGGGATGAGGTGGGATGGCAGCGGGTCAAGCGTGCAAGTGGTGAGGTGTGATCTTGATAGGAGGGTGGAAAGCTGATCTTCTGTCATGGTGGAGAAGTTGGCTTTGGAGGAAGAGGGTTGAGCAGCTAAGAGGGGCAATGGGGGTGTGGGCCAAAGCTTTCTCTGATCGTATCGATCTTCTGCTTAAAGAAAGAGGCAAAGTCTTCAGCAGAAATGAGAGGAGAAGGGGGAGGTGCTGGGGGACGGAGTAGAGAATTGAAAGTGTTGAAGAGCTGTTTAGGGTTGTGAGACAGGGAGGATATGAGAGATGAGAAGCAAGTTTGCTTTGCAGCAGTGAGTGTGGATTTGAAGCTGGTGAGGGACTGCTTGTATGCGGTTAGGTGCTCGGCAGAGCGGGATTTTTTCCATCTCCGCTCAGCAACCCTGGAAGCCCGTCTCAGTTCTTTGGTGAGGCTGGTCAGCCAGGGCTGCCTGTTGATTGTACAAGTTTTGCTATGTGTGAGGGGGGCAGCCGAATCAAGTGCTGCTGTTATTGCAGTGTTATAAAAGGTGGCAGCAAAATCTGTGTCATGAAGTGAAGATATGTCTGTAAGAGGGAGGAGGGACTCAGAGAGCATTGGTAAATTGAGGTGTTTGAGATTTCTGCGAGGGTGAGTGAGTTTGTGGAGTGGGGGTTGTGCACTAGAAGAGGAGAGAGAAGAGAACGTCAGTAGGTTGTGGTCAGACAGGGGAAGGGGTGAGTTAGTGAGATTAGTAAGGGAACAGAGGCGGGTGAAGATAAGGTCGAGCGTGTGACCATCTTTGTGAGTGGCCGCAGAGGACCATTGAGTGAGGCCAAAGGAGGCAGTGAGCGATAAAAGTTTAGAGGCCGCTGGGGTGGAAGCATCAATGGGGATGTTGAAGTCACCCATAATGATAGTGGGGATGTCAACAGAGAGGAAATGGAGCAGCCAGGTGGTGAAGTGATCGAGAAAGGTGGAGATGGCAAGTTCTGGGGGGCGGTAGATGACAGCCAGCTGGAGGTTGGAGGGGGAGTAGATGCGGATGGAGTGCACCTCAAATGAGGGAGTAGTAGCGGAGGGGGGTAGTGGAATTGGGGCAAAGGAGCAGGTGTCAGATAGGAGCAAACCAACTCCTCCACCACGTTTGTTGCTGGGGCGGGGGGTGTGAGATAGGTGGAATCCACTGTATGAGAGTGCAGCTGGTGAGGCTGAGTCAGAGGGGGTGAGCCAGGTTTCGGTGATGCCAAGGAAGGAGAGTTTATTGGTGATGAAGAGGTCGTGGATAAATGACAGTTTATTGCAGACAGAGCGTGCGTTCCATAGTGCTCCAGGTAGGGGGACCGGGGGAGTGGGGGCTGGGTGAATAGGTATGAGGTTATCATGGTTGCGAAGACGTGTAGAGGATCGTGGCAGGGTGATAGAAGTGAGTGTGGGGATGTGTTGAGGAGGGCCAGGATTTGGGGATATGTCACCTCACCAGCAGTGAGGAGTAACAGACAGAGCGTTAGAAGGTGGGAACAGGATAAGACATGGTGTGGCCGTGTGTTTCTGGAGAAAAAGGATTGTACGTGGAGGAACAGTTCTGAGGAGAAGGTGAGATGTCTGGGGAGAATGGAGGGGAAAATGACTACTTCCTTACTAGGTGGGGGGATTACAGGGAATAGGAAAAAAGTAAGTAGTATGGGGGTGAAAGTGAAAGAAAAGGAAACATGGTAGTGGTTATATATTCTGTCAACTTACAGTCAAATTCCAGTCCAATTCTAGTCTAATTCATAGTATAGTAATTAGAAATCTGTAATTTGAAAGATGGAAGTTGAAAGATGGAGGTCAGACTCGTCTTGTCAGACGAATGTCTGAGGCTAAATGTGCGCTTGAGAGGAAGCAGCTGTGAGGGGGGTTGTGGGCGTGATTACCCAGACCACATGGTCACAGTTAAGCAAAGCTAATAAAAGAGGGGGAAGGGACTGGCAGCTCAGGTATGCATGGAAGACACAAGGGGAATGAATGCATTGTGAATACAGGAAGATGGGTAAGTGAAATGCCAGGGATACTATATGCACTTCATAAACAGTCAAAAACAGAGAAAAAGCTGCATAGATGATTGCATACCATACAAAATTAATGCAGCTCACAAAACACAGTCACAGGAATTTGTCAAAGCTGGGGAAATTTGGTGCATACCATACAAAATTAATGCAGCTCACAAAACACAGTCACAGGAATTTGGCAAAGCTGGGGAAATTTGGTGCATACCATACAAAATTAATGCAGCTCACAAAACACAGTCACAGGAATTTGGCAAAGCTGGGGAAATTTGATGCATACCATACAAAATTAATGCAGCTCACAAAACACAGTCACAGGAATTTGGCAAAGCTGGGGAAATTTGGTGCATACCATACAAAATTAATGCAGCTCACAAAACACAGTCACAGGAATTTGGCAAAGCTGGGGAAATTTGGTGCATACCATACAAAATTAATGCAGCTCACAAAACACAGTCACAGGAATTTGGCAAAGCTGGGGAAATTTGGTGCATACCATACAAAATTAATGCAGCTCACAAAACAGTCACAGGAATTTGGCAAAGCTAGGGAAATTTGGTGCATACCTGTAGGAAGAGGAGAAACAGCTTGATTAGAGTGGTACAGATGATATTGCAGGAGCGATGAGTGGCCAAATGCATTCTAGAATTCTAGTCTAATTCATAGTATAGTAATTAGAAATCTGTAATTTGAAAGATGGAAGTTGAAAGATGGAGTTCCGACCCTATTGAACCCTATAGGGATCTAGATTTACTCCACCATGCATATAGAGTGTAAAAAATGGTCACCTTACCCCCATCTTAGAGTGTAAGAGAAATGAGCGATTACAATCTGTGTCCGGTCCTGAAGGATATTTTGCCTCTATATAAATAAGGTTTGCATTCTGTGATATCATATATTATTATATATTCTAACTGTAATCCTGTTACAGAGTTTTTTTCTATTTTATTTTGTTCCATACTTCACAATGAATCTACTTTTTTTCTTTTTTTAAGCTATTTTAAGGTGACTAATGAATGGAGAATCGAACGGCAAACGCTAGGAACAAAAAAAAAATGCAACGGTATGACATCCCTCTAACAATGACGTGACATCCCAAGCATGTGTCAAGAGCACTCAGACGCGCGCCATCACGGGTAATGAATCCTTAAATTGGGGAAAAGCTAAGGTTATTCCCTATCCGTATGAGCAATAAAACAGCAGAACTATTTATTTTTTCCTATTTTTGAAATTTATTAAATGGCAATTTGACCTAAAAATCCTTTAGCATTTGCAGCTAGTTCAGCTGTAAATAGAGACTGACAGTTTATTTTCACAGCCTGGGTTGAAAAAGGGGGAAAAGAAAAGAAAGGAATAAAAAAAAAAAAAAAAAATGTACGTTTAGAATAAATTTTTATAGGCCCATGACAGAGTAGAGCTGATAGTATGTCCCAATCTCTCGGAGCTGTCACTCTCTGTGATCGGACCGCTTACAAATACAAACACTGCTGATTTCTTATCAGATGTAAAACCAACACGGCTCCTTCTAAACTGGTTACCACTAGCGTGAAATTGACATTGTGAATCGCGTGTGACACCAGATTGTCCGCTCCGTAATTGATGTGTGCTTAGGAATAGGATTGAGCAGGTACCGTCTTGGATTCGATCTCTCCGCACTTCTACCACCTCGACATTAAGTAGTCGTACGCTCCTGGTCTTCAAATTGGCCCAAATTACCGGGAACTGTAAGAAATACTTCAGGTTCTAACGAATTCTCCTTTTTATGATTCCGAGAAGTCAGTTCTCATTTATGTACAGAACTGATTGCAATTCGTATGGTAATGAAATCGAAATTTAACCGGAAAAGGAGACGGTCACCAAAGTCATGGATGGGGCACGACGCTTAATTTTACATGAAGACAGTCTGTAAGGTTCTTTGTCTCTGTTGACATGTTCCTTGAAACTCAGTTTTTCGTCGGCCATTTTGCTTTCTGTCTTTCTGCAGCTCTTGCCCTCAGTTAATATGGAGTTTCCAGTTTTCATGTTCCCGCCCTGATTCTTCCCTCTTGCTTCTTAAGCAGCCTCAGCTGAACAATCAGTGCTCCTGAATCAAGCCTCAGTCAGTCTGTGACTGACTCCTGGAAGCCTTGGACTTGTACTCCAGCTATTCCCTACTGAGGAACCTTGGAACACTTTTGGACTCTGGAAACCTGCTGTTTGGTGAATCCATGTTTGCAGAGGAATTATGGTACAGAGAAGAGATCCTGAACCTGCTTTGGAGATTTATTGTAGAGCTTGAAGTTACTCTGGCCTGCTGTGTCTCCTGTCGCTGTTCCTGCAAACTGTGTGAACTTTTCAGCATGCTTGTATGAAGTAATACAAGTCATTTCATATCAACCTATGTCTCCTGTGTTTTCCTCGCACCCAAGCACAAGACGCTATAGGGACTGTACACTATACATGACAAGATTCAGGAGCCAATGTTTAGTGTCTGTTGAGTCTGGGAAAGCCGTGTCTGCTGTGACTGTGGATATCAGATGTCCGTTTAATACCTTATGTGATGACAGTGGTTGTGACTTCTCACAACCATTCCAGGTGAGCGCATTCCCTTAAAATTTTACTCTGCAGTGTTACCACAGGTAAACACTATTGTTTTTTTTTTTTTTTTTCCTTTCCTCTTCCAGCACTTCTGCCTTAAAAGATCTGGAAGATGGAGGCCCGCATAAAGGAACTTTGCGGAGTGACTGATACAATCCTTTCAGATGTACAGACTTTAAAAACCCGTTTTGCAAGCCTACAGGACCTCACTAATCATAATTTGCAAGTGTTTGGACAGACTACCCAGGAATTGCGAGCCAGGATTGAGGCTCTAGAGGAACGAGCCAGGCTCCTGCCATAACCCCGAGTTCTGGGATCCCCAAATTACTCCTTTTCGTTTTGGCGGTGAACGTGAGAAATTCAGGGGATTTATTAATCAATGCAATTTATTTTTCTCTGCACATGCTTCACAATTTCCACTGAACGATCCAAAGTGCTTACTATAATCATGTTGCTTACCAATAAGGCTTTGATGTGGGCAAACCCTCTGATTGAGACTGAGGATGATTGTTTGAATCACCTTGATGCTTTTATTTCAGCCATGGGGCAGGTGTTTGATGACCCCAATCGAGGTGCAACAGCTGAAGCAGCCATGTTAACTTTGCGCCAAGGTAAGCGTTCAGTAGCCGAATATGCCCTGGATTTCAGGAGATGGGCTCTTGATAACACTTGGGACACTTCCGCTAAAAAATCTATTTTTCGGAAAGGGTTGTCTCCACTGATTAAGGATGAACTTGCTCGTGCCGACCAGGGGCGTAACTAGGAACGGCAGGGCCCCACAAGCAAACTTCACAATGGGGCCCCCCCCTCGCGCGTTGCCAATCCCGGTCTACCCAAGTTGTGTTAAGAAAG
>JARQOD010006133.1:0-44449 GCA_033576555.1 Oophaga sylvatica | reverse complement strand
TGCCAGTGTATTATCGGAGCGCGTCTTTAGTGCTGCAGGTGGTGTACTAACAGACCGTCGCATGTGACTATCCTCCGATAATGTAGACCGGCTTACTTTTCTGAAAATGAACAAGGCATGGATCTCGCCTGAATTTGCCTGTCCGGTTTCCGATTAAATAACTGGTTGGCAACGTTATCCATGTCTCCTGTTATGTATATCTTTTGTAGGGATCCGCTCTGGTAGGCAGGGGCCGGGCCGCAGTAATGAGGTAAACACACAGGCTTTCAGTTCAAAGTTCAGTGGTTTTAATGACGGGTTCAACAAAAGTCCAGATAACAAAATCAAAAGAGAACATAAATCACTCCAGTTTGGAGAACCACTGGTCCCAGACTCACCCTTGCTTGGGAAGGCCTTAACTAAGCGGCTGCAGGTCAGCAGAGACCTCCAGGTGCCATTCCGGGTGGTCTGGTACTCGCTTCCTGGTGCACACTGACACACTGTAACAATGCCTGATGAAGAGACCTGAGTAGTCTCGAAAGCTAGCAATTTGTTACCATCTTTTCAGTTAGCCATTAAAAGGTATCAACCACTGAGGACTCTCAAGTCTAAATATTTTTCTACACTGTAACAAAACACTCTTCCAGCCTGTCTCCATCCAAACTCCTTCCTTCCATCCCCTCCTCATACTCCCACAGCTTCTTGTTAAATAGGCCTAGTCCACACCCTCAGGTGAGGTACACATCAGCTGACCTGATCACGTGACTACGACCTCATCACAGGTCCTTGTGATCATGGAAAATCCTGACCAAACTTCAGTCTGCTAGAAGAAATATATCTCCCATCCAGCAAGATCCCCTTTGGTGTATCACATTTTCTACCACCTGAACTCTACTCCCTGGGCTACAACACTGCCAGTTGCTGCTCAGAAGTGTCGTGTCCACAGACCAATACACAAGCTATAGTGTTAGTGGGGTTTAGTAACGCCAGCTGTTCCCCTGCTGTGTGTACGGCAAAAAGTCCTGCTGCCTCCACCCTCTTCTCTTCTCATCCCGGGCTCCAACAACGCCAGTTGTTGCCATGAAGTACTGTTAGCACAGTCAACACTTGCTCCTGTGTTACTGGGGTTCAGTAATTTCAGCTGTTCCCCTGCTGTGTTTACGGCAAAAAGTCCTGCTGCCTCCACCCTCTTCTTTTCTCATCCCTGGGCTCCAACAACGCCAGTTGTTGCTCGGAAGTAAATGGCACGGGTACTGACTCCTGCCCAGCCTGGTTACAGCACGACAGCTGTTTCCTGGCAGTGTCAACGTCAATTAGCCTCCAATAAGTTGTCCTGTCGTGTTGCATTCGGGTTAGCCGACTCTATGGTGCCTGCAGTTTAGGTGATTCCTATGTGTGCTGTGGGATATGTAAATAAAGGCTGTTTCCGTTGTGACAATAGGACAAGCACCCACTGTAGGACTGTGTGATTCGGTAACTGCGGACGGCTTGCGGCCTGTCAACTTACATTTTCATGGGTGCCTTATGGTACCCGTCCGGGTTCCAGTACCGTCAGCTGGTTCTCCGCAGTGCCTTTGGCCTAGGTGCCTCCATCTCGGTATCCGAGTTCCAGCAACGTCTGCTGGTCCTTGGTAGTGCTTTGGAGCACAGGTACCTCCTGCTTAGTAACCGTGTCCCAGTAACGTCGGCTGGTCCTCGGTTGTGCCATTGGCTCTTTTCCTTCTGCTGCCCCTCCGGGTTCCAGCACAGTCAGCTGGTCCTCGTTACTTCCATTGTCTCTTGTACCATCTGATACCCGTTCGGGTTCCAGTAACGTCAGCTGGTTCTCGGAAGTTAGTCAGCCTTCTTGTACCTTCAGCTACATTTACAAATTTAAGATTTTTTAAATGTTTTTTTGGGTAATCACTCAGGATCTCCAACAATGAAGACGACGACCCTGATGACCACCCCGAAGAAGATGACGACCACAAGGACGACGAGCATCAAGCCAACCAGCCTGAACACCATCACAAAAAAGAAATAAAAGATTACCCAGAAGAAGATCACCAACAGGACAAAGAAGGTTAAGACAAACTACAAGATACAGAACAAGAGACAGAAGAACAATAAGCAGAAGATCAAAAAGCAGAAGAACATGAAGTATAAGACCAAAATGAAGAGCAAAATATATGCTCTAAATTATAAGCAGAAGAAGACTAAGCAGTGTATGGGGGTGAGTCCGTTCCTCCTCGTGGTGCCCCTGGAAAATGCCTGCTGCTGCAGGCTAAACTGAACACGGACAAATACTGTTGTAATTTAAATCTTTTGTGACAGCAAGAACGGAAGGAAGAAAAATCATACTTTTACAGATTACAAGTACAGGAATCTCTGTCACAAATAAGAATATGATGAAGAAGATGAAGATGAAGTAGAATATGAAGAAGAATAATAGTTTTATAAGAACAATATGAGTAATGTTAACAAAAAGATGAATAGCAAGAAGTTTAAGAAGAAGATAAAGAAGGTGAAGATGAAGAATAATTGGATGAAAAAGATGATGCTGCTGAAGATTATGAAGGAGAAAGTGTGGCAAAAGTTAAAAAGGTGAAGAGCATGGAAGTTGTGAAACATACATATTTGCCAAAATAGAAAAAAGGTTAACAACATTGTCAATTTCTTCGTCAATCCGAACATCTTTAAAAAAAAAAATATTAATGCTATTCCATTTGATTGGGTTAAACATCTATGCCTTTAATGTCTCCTCAACCTCCCCCAATACATTCTACATTACTCTTTGTTGTTTTCCTTCATGTACAATTAACCAACAAGGCAAGAATGGGTTTTTTTTAATTCCGATATTTTGTTCCCATAGACTTACATTGGATTTCCGGTATCGGTATCGGGTATCGCTGATACTTTTTGGGTATCGGCGATACCAATTCCGATCCGATACTTATTGGTATCGGAAAGTATCGCTCAACTCTAATTGGCAGCCCCAACTGGTTACAGACACAGATTTCCAATCCAAAACAGGATTATGAACTGCAACCAAGGGAAACCTAGTACAATAATGTCATGCAGATTATACAGCACCAAAAATTTGCAACTCTCCTGATGATCAGGTTCAACCCTCATTATCACCTGAGTAGAGAACTGGGGTTTATTCTCAGTCAAAGGGGTAGAATCAATCCCCAGTAGGGGAATAGACTTCCGTAGGGGTATCAAGGTAAACCCACAACGTTTAGCAAAATCAAAATCCATCAGGTTAATAGCTGCTCCCGAATCAACAAAATCCTGAGCAGAAAATGTGGACAGGGAGCAAATCAGGGTAACAGTCAACAGAAATTTAGTCTGAACACTACCCAAGACAACTGAGCGTGCAAAACGTCTTCCCCGCTTAGGGCAGACTGAAATAGCATGAGAGGCATTACCACAGTAGAAACATAACCCATTGCGTTTTCGAAACTCATGACGCTGTGCCCCAGAAGCCACTCTATCACACTGCATGGGTTCAGAAGCTGGCTCACAAGGCAACACCATTCCACGCATACCTCTACGCTTACGCACATGTCTGTCAAGTCTGAGGACTTAGGTTTTAAGGAAAAAAACAACTTACTGTTATTTTTGAAATTCAGAAATTTAGCTCGATCCCCCCAAAACAAATCTCGCATGGGGATCCTAGGTTCCACAACCAGCAACTCTGCAAGATAGGTAGCAATACTCCGAACTTCAGTGGCAAGCTGATCCACACGGCCAGACAACTGTGCAAACTCCATTGAGAGGAAAAAAAATCCTCCTCAGCACCCAGAGAAAAAGAGGGAAAAAAAAATGCAGAAAAAAAAAAAAATCTCTGACAACTCTGACAACTTTTTTCTTTCCACACTATTTTTCCCTTCTGTGAGTACCATATAATTTTCAGTTTGGGCCGGTGATACTGTTATGTTTTGGTAGCTGAGGAGAGCAGGCAAAAACTTCAATACACCAGAGAGGTTGGAATCTACTGGATTGCAGTACCCTGACTAACCACCACAACTAAAGGCAGCCGTGGAGCGTTCCTACGTTGGTCCTAGACGCCTCGTCACAGCCTGAGAGGCTAACTACACCTAAAGATAGAAAGAGGAAAGCTATCTGCCCCGGAGCAGATCCCCAAAGAACATAAAAAGCCCCAAAACATGTAATGGCGGTTAGACAAGAGGAAATACAGACACAGACAGAAAATAGCATGAGCAAACGCTGGGGCCCAATCTGCCTAAACAGAAAAGGATAGGAAGGATACTTACTGCAATTCCAAAAAACCCTAAAAAAAGCCAACGCTACTAATTGCAAAAACACCTGAGATCACACGACCTCTACCACCTAAATTAGTTCTCTGGTGTAACAAAACTAAGCCGCAGCCACAGAAAAAACTGGAAAAGGCAAATGAACAAACAACAGTGGCTCCAGAGGAACCGAGAGGAGCCCAAGCCCCCCGGGGAGGGGAACCTGACCAACCTCACAGAAATGCAGAGAAAAATGCAAATGGCAAGCACAAAAACAAAAAACAGAAAATATCTTATCTGAGAGCAGGAGAAGAGGCAAGACTCAGCAAGCTTCCAAGAGAACCAGGAAACAATATTGAGACAAGAACAATTGATCACCAGCAACCATGATGGGGGGAAACCTCCCTTATATCCAGCCAGTCTGTAATTCCTGATTGCCAATCCTCATTGAATGGTTCAGTACTGTTTGTAACCACCAGAGGGAGCTTCTGCTCAGAATTCATTTCTAAAACATTCATAACAGTGCGCCATACAGAATGGGCTCCATATAATGCTCCATAGAGGATAGGCCCCATATGTGTTCCATATGATGCTCCATATATAATGGGCTCCATGTGATGCCCCATAAATAATGAACCCCATATGATGCTCTAGTATATGATGGGCCCCATATGATGCTCCAGTATATGATGGGCCCCATGGATGATGCTCCAGTGTATGATGGCCTATATAATGCTCCATATATAATGGGTCCCATATGATGCTCCAGTATATTATGGGCCCCATGGATGATGCTCCAGTGTATGATGGGCTTATATAATGCTCCATATATAATGGGCCACATATGATGCTCCAGTATATTATGGGCCCCATGGATGATGCTCCAGTGTATGATGGGCCCCATTTATAATGTTCCAGTGTATGATGGGCCCCAATTATAATGCTCCAGTGTATGATGGGCCCCATATATAATTCTCCAGTGTATAATGCTCCCCATATATTGCTCCAAACATTAAAAAAATGAAATACCTCTCCTCGCTGGGCAGTACTCTACTCTGGACTCCTCAGCGTCGCTGTCTTCCAGCTCTCTGCACTTGGACTGTTCAGGCAGAGGGCGCACAAACACGACGTTATCGTGCTCTCTGACCTGAATGTCACTGTCAGGAAACGCAGAAGACGTCACAGTGGAGCAGAGAGAGGTAAGTATTGCAAGTGCTGGGGGCGTGAACAAGCAGGGGGGGCCCACTCATAGGTGCCGGCACTGGCACAGGGCCCCTCATAGTATGCCGGTGCCTCTGACGGCGAGTGGGCCACCCTACCTGCTCAGAGCCCCGGCACTTGCCTGGGTGCGCAAGGTGCTGATGCCGGCGGCCCTGGGGGGTACAGCCCAGTTAGGGAGGTGGAAAAGCTGGCATATGTTGAGGTGTAGGCTGGATGTTCAACAGCTGCAAATGGAGGAATTGGAGAAGTTGGAGGAAGAGGAGGACAAAGCGAGCCATTTTGCTGTCAACCTATGTGTCATCAGGGGAAGGTGGTACAAAATCCTTTGAAACCCAGGCATGGTTCATTTTAATGAAGGTGATATCACCAACATTTTTGGTCGACAGCCAGTTCCTCCTTTCTGTCAGGATTGATCCAGCAGCACAAAAGACTCTTTCTGATAGCACACTACCAGCAGGGCAAGCGAGCTCCTGTAAGGCATATTGTGCCAATTCAGACCAGGTGTCCAGTTTACAGGCTCAGTAGTCAAAGGGAAATGAACTGTGAGGGAGAGCATCGATAGGGGAGGAGAGGTAATTTTGAACCATAGTTGACAACTGCTGTCTCCTGTCTGTTGCAATCGATTCAGTATTAACAGTCGTGTGAGCGGTACTCGAGAAATCAGTCCACAACATGGTCATGAAACCCTTGTCTCCAACGACACTTTGGCTGTGTGCACTATGAACACCTTTTCCATGTTGCCCAGGTGTCCAGTTTACAGGCCCAGTAGTCAAAGGGAAATGAACTGTGAGGGAGAACATCGATAGGGGAGGAGAGGTAATTTTGAACCATAGTTGACAACTGCTGTCTCCTGTCTGTTGCAATCGAGTCAGTATTAACAGTCGTGTGAGCGGTACTCGAGAAATCAGTCCACAACATGGTCATGAAACCCCTGTCTCCAACGCCACTTCGGCTGTGTGCACTATGAACTCCTTTCCATGTTGCCCAGTACGCAGGGCCGGCGTCAGCACCCGGCACACCCGGGCAAGTGCCGGGGCCCTGAGCAGGCGGGGGGGCCCACTTGCCGTCGGGCACCCTGGCGCCCGTTAGCGGAGGAGAGCGGTGTCAGCGCCGCCCCTGGGCCCCCCGCTTTCTCAGGGCCCCGGCAGCAGCTGGCGCACAATACTTACCTCTCCCGTGCCTCCGCTGCCGCAGCTCCGGGCTCCAAGGGGCGCCGGTGCTTCCTCCCACAGCAGCGCCGCTGAATGATGTCATCATTCAGCGGCCGGCTGTGGCAGAGAGCGCGAGGATGCCGGACAGGTGAGGCGTGTGTGTATGTGTCTGTGTCTGTGTGTATCAGTGTGTGTGTATATGTAGTGCGGTGCTTTGTGTGTGTGTGTGTGTGTGTGTGTGTGTTTGTATGTATGTATGTATGTATGGATAATGTAGAGAGTGCTTGTGTGCTGTGGTGCTGTCTGTGTGTTTTGATGGGCAGGCATTGATGATAATGGGCAGGCATTGATGATGATGGGGAGGCGATGATGATAATGGGCAGGCATTGATGATGATGGGGAGGAGATGATGATGATGGGCAGGCATTGATGATAATGGGGAGGCCATGATGATGATGGGGAGGCCATGATGATGATGGGCAGGCATTGATGATAATGGGGAGGAGATGATGATGATGGGCAGACATTGATGATAATGGGGAGGCCATGATGATGATGGGGAGGCCATGATGATGATGGGGAGGCCATGATGATGATGGGCAAGCATTGATGATATTGGGGAGGCGATGATGATGATGGGCAGGGATTGATGATAATGGGGAGGCCATGATGATGATGGGCAGGCATTGATGATAATGGGCAGGCATTGATGATGATGATGGGGAGGCAATGATGATGAGGGGGAGGCAATGATGATGATGGGGAGGCAATCATGAATATAATGGGGAGTCTTTCCACAGTGCCCTTTCCTGAGCCGTAACAGTGCAGAACGCAGTACAGCGCAGAGGAGAGCTCCATATTTTGTATGGAGCATTATATGGGGACCAGTATCCTGTATGGAGCATTATATGGGGACCAGTATCCTGTATGGAGCATTATATTGGGTCCAGTATTCTGTATGGAGCATTATTTTGGGTCCAGTATTCTGTATGGAGCATTATATGGGGGATGGGGGGTGACATCCTGCATGGGGTATTATATGGGTGATGAGGGGAGATTATGTGGTGCCCATAATATTGTATGGAGGACTGTACTGTCCATTCTGTACTATGTGCTGTGAGGATTTGGCGGTTTTTGAGCTATTGTACAATAACAATAGATATCACTCATGTAATGGAAGAAGTGAAGTATTTGGCATTGTACTGTACCCATATTTCTCTGCCGTATCTGTGCATTATGAATCGTGGTCTGTGTTAAAGGGGCCCACTGAGGCTCTTTCGCCCGGGGCCCATAAAAACCTGGAGCCGGCCCTGCCAGTACGGCTCGTGGTAGAACCTGCACCGCTGCTGTGTGCTGGGAATGCCTCTAACAAACTGTGGCATGATGTTCTGTAATTTTCCTTTATAGCATGGATCGAGGATGCTGGCCAACCAGTAGTCGTCATCCTTCATCATTTTGGCAATGCGGGGATCCCTTTTTAGGATGCGCAAGACATAATCACACATGTGGGCCAATGTTCCAGGTGTCAATGATGCACTGCCAGTGGTGGGTGGAGGAGCACTTTCTGCCAAATCCACATCCCTCCAGTCATGCACAAACCCTGTACCTGACCTTGGAAAGCCTATATTTTCTCTTGCCCCGTGAGAAGCATCCTCCTCCCCAAATAATAATCCGCTCATCCTCCTCCTTCTCCTCCTCTTCCTCTTCTTCCTCCACCTCATCCAAGACAGTTCCCTGAGCAGACAATGCCTGACTGTCATCAAGGCTTCCCTCCTCCTCCTCTGCTGCAGACGCCTGATCCTTAATGTGCGTCAAAGTTTGCATGAGCAGACGCATAAGTGGGATGCTCATGCTTATGATGGCGTCGTCTGCGCTTATCAGCCGTGTGCATTCCTCAAAACACTGAAGGACTTTACAGAGGTCTTTGAGCTTTGACCACTGCACACCCGACAACTCCATGTCTGCCCTCAAACTGCCTGCCCGTGTATCCTTCCACAAATGCATTACAGCCTGCCTCTGTTCGCACAGCCTTTCAACCATGTGCATAGTGGAGTTCCACCTTGTTGCAACGTCTATGATTAGGAGGTGCTTGGGGAGGTGGAGCGATCGCTGCAGCCTCTGCATACGACTGGAGTCTACGGGTGAGCGACGGATGTGCGAGCACAGTCTTCGCACCTTATTGAGCAGGGCTGGTAACTCCGGATAATCATTTAGGAAGCACTGCACCACCAGGTTCAAGGTGTGAGCCAGGCAAGGTATGTGTTTGAGTTTTGCCAGGGCTATGGCTGCCACAAAATTGCAGCCATTATCACTGACTACCTTGCCTGGCTCAAGATGTAGACTGCCCAGCCATGTTTCTCGCTGCAAGTAGTCAGTCAGTAGCTCCGCGGTGTGTCTGTTGTCGCCCAAAGACATCATCTTTAAAACAGCCTGCTGATGCTTACCACTAGCTGTTCGATAGTGGGACACCTTGTGTGCAACACTGGCTGCTGCGGATGGAGTGCTCGTGCGACTGCGCTCTGTCGACGAGCTTTCACTTCTGGAGGAAGAGGAGGAGGAGAGTCGAGTGCCTACAGCCAACTGTTGCCTATACCGTGGGCTAGGCAGCACTGTCACACCACCATTGTCCCCTGTGGACCCTGCATCCACCACATTAACCCAGTGCGCAGTGATGGACACGTAACGGCCCTGGCCATGCCTACTGGCCTATGCATCTATTGTGAGGTGCACCTTTCCACTCACTGATTGTTTGAGTACATGGACAATGCGGTCTTTCACATGCAGGTGGAGGGCAGAGATGGCTTTTCTAGAAAAGAAGTGCCGACTGGGTAGGTCATAGTGTGGGACAGCGTAGGCCATGAGCTCTCGGAACACTGCACTTTCAACCAAACGAAAGGGCATCATCTCTAATGAGATCAGTTTGGCAATGTAGGCATTCAAAGCCAGTGTACGCGGATGAGAGGATGAGTACTTTCTTGTCCTATTCGGAGTGTCTGCTAGGGTGAGCTGGACTTGAGAGCTGCATATGGGGGAACTAGCGGTGGACATGACGGTCTGAGAGGGGGTTGGTGATAGTGATGGTGGTGGTGGTGATGGCCTAGATGCAGTCTTTCGTTGCAAAAACATTGTGATTCCCTGACTGCTTTGGCCTTGCGATGACACCTCAACATTTCTTGCTGGTGGTGTGCTAACCGGTGGGCTTACAGTGGGGGAAGCAATTTAGTGTTGCTGGCTGCCTTCAGTCGGAGCAGGTGCACATGTGCTACCTGAGGTTTTGTAGTCCGTCCACGCTTGCAAGTGCATGGTGATTAAATATCTAAGCATGCATCTGGTATTTAAATTTCGGAGATTTTTTCCTCAGCTAAAGGTCCTTCTGCACTTCTTACAGATAACCTTTGCCTCATCAATAGGATTTTGGTCAAAAAAATGCCACACTGCACTCTTCCTACTATGGTATAAATTTTCAGGGCTTGCACGCTGTACTAATTTGACCGTCTGGCCAAGCTGTCCGGCAACTCTTTTTGTTTATTAACACGTTTTTGGACAGCTACAGGCCTGCCAGATAACCGCTGCAGCGATGTCGATGCCTGCTGCGGATCCTTCTTCTCTTCTGAGCTATTGCCAGCGGCACCCACTTCCCCCAATGGATGCCAATCCGGGTCAACAACTGGGTCATCCATCACCTCCTCTTCAATTTCATCTGCACCTTCCTCTGTGTCACCGTGTAAGGTGGTATAGTATGCGGGAATGGGCACCTGAGTTTCAGCAGGGTCAGATTCTGGCTCAGTAGACTGCGAGGGCAATGTAGTGCTCTGGGTCAATGTACCTGCAGAATCATCTAGCAGTGGCTATGCATCAGAGCACTCCATGTCAAATTCATCTTGGACTGGGGAATTCAGGATTTGACTTGATAACCCAGGCATGGTATGTGAAAAGAGCTCCATGGAGTAATCTGAAGTGTGGCCTGCCACATCCTTCACTTTTGGTGAGGGTGAAGGACACAAGGAAAGGTGTTGTTCCTAACCAGGAGCCTGCACTGCAGTGCTTGCATTTTTTGAAACTTCAGAAGAGGAGCCGATAGAGCTGGAGGCTGTTTCGGCAATGTAAGCCAAAACTGTTCCTGATGCTCCAGCTTTAAAAGCGGTTTACCTACTCCCAGAAAAGTGAGCCTTCCAGACCTTCTGGAGCCAGAAGGTGACGCAGTCTCTACACCTCCTGCTTTATGTGCTATTGTGCTTTTGGCACTACCAGCAGATGCATCACCACCACCATCAGTACCTGCTGGCCCCCCCCGCCCACCACCGTGGCTTCTTTCACCATACTTCCTCATGTTTGGGAAAATGTGCCAAAAATACCAGCAGATATATGCTACTGTATCAGAAGCGTACAGCTGTATACGGTGAAGGGGAAAATTTTAATCTCCGTATATATTTCCGGAGTCACACACAGACGCTCACTCAGTATGGTTTAGATCAGAATATGAAAAGCAGAAAAACGGTACTGTATCACAAGCGTACAGATGTATACAGTGTAGGGGTAATTTTTAATCTCCGTGTATATTTCCAGAGTCACACACAGACACTCAATCAGTATGGATTAGACCAGAATATAAAAAGCAGAAAAACGGTACTGTATCAGAAGCGTACAGCTGTATACAGTGTAGGGGAAAATTTTAAATCTACGTATATATTTCCGGAGTGACACACAGACGCTCACTCAGTATGGATTAGACCAGAATATAAAAAGCAGAAAAAGGGTACTGTATCAGAAGATACCAGGTGTATATAGTATAGGGGAAAATTGTAAATCTCAGTATATATTTCCGGAGTCACACACAGACGCTCTCAGGCTCAGTATGGATTAAGCCAGAATATAAAAATAGAAAAAGGGTACTGTGTCAGAAGAGACCAGGTGTGTATAGTATAGGGGAAAATTTCAATCTCCGTACATATTTCCTCAGTCACACACAGACGCTCTCAGGCTCAGTATGGAGTAGACCAGAATATAAAAAGCAGAAAAAGGGTACTGTATCAGAAGCGTACAGGTGTATATAGTATAGGGGAAAATTGTAAATCTCCGTATATATTTCCGGAGTCACACACAGACTCTCTCAAGCTCAGTATGGATTAGACCTGAATACAAAAAGCAGAAAAAGGGTACTGTGTCAGAAGATACCATTTGTATATAGTATAGGGGAAAATTTTAAATCTCCGTATATATTTCCGGAGTCACACATAGACGCTCTCTCAGTATGGATTTGACCGTAATACAAAAGGAAGAAAAAAGGTACTGCATCAGAAGATACCAGGTGTATATAGTGTAGGGCAAAATTTCAATCTCCGTATATATTTCCGGAGTCACACACAGAAAGTCAGCATGTATTTGTCCATGATACCAGCTGGTACACGGTAATGTGTGAGGAGCGTACAGCTCTATACGGTGTGGGAAAAAAATGAACGCTCGGTAACTGTTCAGAAAAAAAAATAAAAGTATTAGTGCTGTGTAAAATACAGTCTGTACAGCAGTGTACACACAACAATACAGCTAGCAGGCAGCCTAATAACCAGCGCTGCTGCACACAAGAAAATCCTCCCCTGTCACTGGCAGGCTGCCTAATAACCAACGCTGCTGCACACAAGAAAATCCTCCCCTGTCACTGCACACTAACTGTACAGCACAATTGCTGTCAGCACAAGCACATAAGAACTTCTCTTTCCAGCCCTAATTCTCTCACTACTTATAAACAGCGTCAGCAACCTCTCCCTACTGTTAAGATCGGCAGAAGTAAAATGGCAGTCGCCGGTCTGGGCTTTTATAGACACTATGACGCCCCCCAAAGCAAGCCAATTACTGAAATGCCCTTCTCTAAGATGGTGATGGACACTGCCCATGTCATCTCGTTGCCCACAGTGTATGTCCTTGCTCATTGGCTGAAAAAAGGCTCCTGCAAGCATTATGGGAAAACCAACTTTGGCGCTTGTTTTGCCGAACGCATGGCCGACTTAATGCTATGGTCGGGTTTCGCTCAGCGAAATCCGACTTTGGCGAAAGTCGGCGACTTTTGAATCTGACCGACCTGTTTCGCTCAACTCTATTGATGACACATTTCTCCCTACTGACAAATGTAGTAGCTTTTTCAAAAGTTGTCAGTACGGGACGCATGTCTTTCATCATCATCTGCCACTGGTGGAACTCAAAGTAACCCATACTTGTGTTTGCTGCACAAAATTGTCCATCACCAGTTTACACTGTTCATGCAAATTTTGAAAGTGAAGTAGATATTGATCAAAAGGGATTTAAGAAATGGTGAACAAATATCCCCTTAAAACATCATTTTATTATTAATATCGATAAAATACAACAAAAGCAAACAAAAACAAAAAAACCCATGTACAAAAAAACACAAAAAGATACTATTGTGAGTTACATGTAGCCAAAAGGGAGGTAACATACAAACTATTCAACATACATGGTCTTGAATTCCAGCAGGTTACAAAATAGCAAATCATGCTGTGCTCTAGCAGATCATTCCATATTTGCAATACTAGGAGGGTGTGATTCGCCACACAAGAATAGTTGAAATGAGCAGAAACTTTCCCTGCCATAGTTACCCCTTATCTCTATTGTGTATACGTCTTTAAGAATTTTGCATGATTACAGTCATGGCCAAAAGTTTTGAGAATGACACAAATATTATATTTTCACATGATCTGCTGCCCTCTGTTTTTTATGTGTGTTTGACAGATGTTTTTATCACAGACAGAAATATAATTGCAAACATATGAGTAACAAAAGCTTATATTGACAGTTAGAATGAGTTAATGCAGCAAGTCAATATTTGCAGTGTTGACCCTTCTTCTTCAGGACCTCTGCAATTCTCCCTGGCATGCTCTCAATCAACTTCTGGACCAAATCCTGACTGATAGCAGTCCATTCTTGCACAATCAATGCTTTCATTTTGTCAGAATTTTTAGGTTTTTGCTTGTCCACCCATCTCTTGATGATTGACCACAAGTTCTCAATGGGATTAAGATCTGGGGAGTTTCCAGGCCATGGACCCAAAATCTCTATGTTTCGTTCCCTGAGCCATTTAGTTATCACCTTTGCTTTATGGCAAGGAGCTCCATCATGCTGGAAAAGGCATTGTTGATCGGCAAACTGCTCTTGGAGGGTTGGGAGAAGTTGCTCTTGGAGGACATTCTGGTACCATTCTTTATTCATGACTGTGTTTTTAGACAAGACTGTGAGAGAGCCGATTCCCTTGGCTGAGAAGCAACCCCACACATGAATGGTTTCAGGATGCTTAACAGTTGGCATGAGACAAGACTGGTGGTAGCGCTTACCTTGTCTTCTCCGAATGAGGCGTTTTCCTGATGTCCCAAACAATCAAAAAGGGGATTCATCAGAGAAAATAACTTTACCCCAGTCCTCAGCAGTCCACTGCCTGTACCTTTTGCAGAATATCAGTCTGTCCATGATGTTTTTTTCTGGAGAGAAGTGGCTTCTTTGCTGCCCTCCTTGAGACCAGGCCTTGCTCCAAGAGTCTCCGCCTCACAGTGCGTGCAGATGCACTCACACCTGCCTGTTGCCATTCCTGAGCAAGCTCTGCACTGCTGATAGCCCGATCCCGCAGCTGAAACACTTTTAAGAGATGGTCCTGGCGCTTGCTGGTCTTTCTTGGGCGCCCTGGAGCCTTTTTGGCAACAATGGAACCTCTCTCCTTGAAGTTCTTGATGATGCGATAGATTGTTGACTGAGGTGCAATCTTTCTAGCTGTGATACTCTTCCCTGTTAGGCCATTTTTGTGCATTGCAATGATGACTGCACGTGTTTCTTTAGAGATAACCATGGTTAACAGAAGAGAAACAATGATGCCAAGCACCAGCCTCCTTTTAAAGTGTCCAGTGGTGTCATTCTTACTTAATCATGACACCCACACCTGTGTTAATGGAGCAATCACTGAAAAAGAGGTTACCTGGTCCTTTTAAGGCAGGGCTGCAATGATGTTGAAATGTGTTTTGGGGGATAAAGTTCATTTTCTAGCCAAATATTGACTTTGCAAGTAATTGCTGTTAAGCTGATCACTCTTTATAACATTCTGGAGTATATGCAAATTGCCATTAGAAAAAGTGAAGCAGTAGACTTTGTAAAAATTAATATTTGTGTCATTCTCAACACTTTTGTCCATGACTGTACATTCAGGACATGTGCCAAGCAAAGATCATGCGTGAAGTGTATATGTCTCCAACTTGCTATCTTAAACAGCTGTGCCAAAACAGAACTGCCCAATTCAATGTCTTTATTTTATGTAATTATTTCTTTTTAGATGTTTTGTTAGTCAAATCAGTTCACTGTGCCCAAAAAATACAACTTAACAACAACTGCCAGGTAGGTACACAGCTTCCACATCCATATACTATAGTTGTGGGTCTAAGGCTGCCAAATTGGACTAGTAGAACAGTTTTATCTATTTTTATTTATTTCAGAGACTATTCTTCCCGCCCTGACAAAAAGCAGTGAGAGTGATATATTGATTGGTAGGTGCACGAATGTAAAGGAAAATGCTGCACTATTCAAGGAAGGGGTTAATTGCTCAATATATTATACATTTAATGGAATGAAACTAATCAGAAAAAAATGTTTGTGGGATGAAATGAAAAAGAAATGCAATTACCACAATGCTTCTTTAGTTCTTTTTTTTGCTTTCATTATATGGAAAAATGACAGATTAACTCTTTTCTTTACTGTGGGTCAAACAAATTCAGTTACAGCTATACAAAAATTGTAATTTTTTCATCTTTAAGTTTTGTTAAAATATAAGAAGAGTTTCTAAACTGTCATTACTTTTAAATAATGCCTACTTCAACTCAACTCAAAAATATTTCACGGATCCGTACATTCCACAACCAAGAATCTGCAAAAACCCTAGTCCATGACCTCATCGTCTCCCGCTTTGACTACTGCAACCTCCTGCTTTGTGGCCTCCCCTCTAACACTCTCGCACCCCTCCAAGCAGTAAACTCTGCTGCCTGACTAATCCACCTGTCCCCCGATTTTCCCCGGCCTCTCCCCTCCGTCAATCCCTGCACTGGCTCCCCATTACCCAAAGACTCCAGTTCAAAACCCTAACCATGACATACAAAGCCATTCACAACCTGTGTCCTCCGTACATCTGTGAACTCGTCTCCCGGTACTTACCTGCACGCAACCTCCGATCCTCACAAGATCTCCTTCTTTACTCCCCTCTTATCTCCTCTTCCTACAATCGCATACAAGATTTCTCCTGCGCATCCCCCCTACTCTGGAACTTTCTACCACAACATATCAGACTCTCGCCTACCATGGAAACCTTCAAGGTAACCTGAAGACCTACCTCTTCCGACAAGCCTACAACCTGCAGTAACCACTGGTCCACCAAACCACTGCACCACCAGCTCTACCCTCACCTACTGTATCCTCACCCATCCCTTGTAGATTGTGAGCCCTCGTGGGCAGGGTCCTCTCTCCTCCTGTACCAGTCGTGACTTGTATTGTCTTAGATTACTGTATTTGTATTTATTATGTATACCCCACCTCACATGGAATAAATGGCGCTATAATAATAATAATAAATAATAATAATAATAAATATTTCTGTCCAGCTTGCAAAGTTATGGATCTTTGCAAATCACTTTATTAGGGGATTTGTTTAAATTCCTATAAAAAAGTGAATGCAAGATTCCCAAACCTAAGCTTTTATTCATTGTAGTTGCCTGCTTTTGGTTGTTTTAAAACCATAACATACTCATTTGGAGTACAGATGCTGGCAGTGAATGCATCAGCGCCTGTTTACTCTTCTGTTGTGCTTATTAAAACAATCTCCTGCAGCAGCTTATCCCTAAAGTTAGTGATACAAACGTGCTGAACTGACCTTTTCACTGCCAGCATCTGCAGTCTACGTATATGTTCTAATATCAATACAGCTAAAGGAAGGAAAACATGCTGGGGAAAAGCAAGTGTTTGGAGACCACTTAGAAGCATTTTTTTATATGAATGTAGATAAATTCCCTAATAAAGTCAATTACAAAATTTCCAAACTTTATATGGATAAAATCATAAAAAATGTTTAATTACTCTTTAAACTAAATTGGTCTGTCACCATGTTCTGCGAGCCATTATTTTATTTGTATTTATTTTTCTAAAATTACATGATAGAGAGCTTGTTTCTTGTGGGGTCAGCTATAGCATTATTTGGTAATTTTTTGGGGATACATAAGACTTTTGATAGCATGTCATATTATTTTTGTGGGGATGTATGTGACTAAAACCAGCAATTCTACATTTTTCTTTTCTCTATTACACATCTGTGATACAATTTCCACTGACATGTGACAAACATGTATGTCCCATGATGAAAGGGTTTAATAAGAACTGAGAGACGTTCTATATTCTTTATCAAAGTCTTTTCAAATTGTTTAAATAGGAAAAACATTATTTAGGTATCCTATGCCTTATCATTAAAATGATATCTCATTGTTTACCAGTTCTAGTATCTAGAATATTCCAGACTTGGCCAAGATTTGAACATTTTATCTGATCTGTATTGTAATCTTCTATGGCTATTCAATAATCTAGAATATTTTATAATCTTACTTATAAAGACAGACATAGATGACAGTCGATAGATGATTTATAGATTGATGGATGATAGGGCACATAATATTGTAGAGTACTTTATGCTATGTTCCCACAATGAGCTTTTGGTGAGTTTTTGATGTTGCAGATTTTCTGAACGATTTCTGCATCCATTGAGTAAAATAGGTTACTTGCATTTTTTCAAAAATACACAGCGTACAAAAACTCACCAAAAGCTCTTTTTGGGAACGTAGCCTTACCCTCCTTTAAGGATTTTAGTGGCAGCAGTTCAAAGACAATATATTAACTTTTGACAATTAAAATATGAATTGCAATAAATTATATTCTATCTCAATAAGTGTATTTTTACTAAAAAAAATGTTTGCAATTTTACATCAAACATAACATTTTGTTCAAAACCTTGTTAGAGGCTAAAAATCTGACAAGACATAACTTTGCACTGGCACGAATAGATGAAAAATTGCAGATTATCAATTTAGTAGGACAGTCATGATGGCTGTATCATTTAACTGCCATATTAATTTATTAATAATATCTATTTACTATTAGCTAGATATAATAGAAGGGACCAATTCTTTTTAGAAAGATGTTGCTTGTCTTAGATTTTACTATTACTTTTTCTTTCAACAAACAGAATAAACTATTTTTTTTTCTACAAGGTGACGACAACCCTATGAAAATCACAGAAAAAAGGCGGTAGGCCCAATGTAGGCTAATTTTTACTTGCTAGTTAATTGAAAAGCAAATTGCTAAAAAAAAAGTGAATCAATTCTTTTATTATAAAAACAAAGTTGCGCCATTTTTTTTCCAATAAAACCTCGCTGTTCCACTATGCTAACTTTACAAAGAAGAAAAAGATAGCAAACTGTTAAGACATTTTGTTAGGTATATTGCTGCAGCCATAGTAATATCACATGTATTACTGTCCTGAAAAATCTAGTTGCATTAAAAAAAGGAAAGGTTTTTTGAATATTAATTAAATGTTATAGAAATTACAATGCCTAAAACATAACAAGAAATAAATGGGTATGTTTTATAGATAATGTCAGACAGTATACCACCCTCTCCAAAGTTTATAATAATTCATCTATTACCACTGGACTAATTCTGTAAAAGTGGCTAAGGCCTCTTTCACACATCTGTTTTTTGCCGTCAGGCGCGATCCGGCACTTTTTTTAAAAAAACAGATCCGGTTTTTTAAACCGCCGGATGCGTTTTTTGTCATTGACTATCATTAGCGCCAGATGTCCTTGCGTTGCATCCGTTTTTTTTCCGGATCCTGCAGAAATGTTCATTCCGGAGGCCGGACAAAACGGACACTGCAACGTTTTTTTTTCTGCCGCACCCGCTGGAAACGCCTGAAGTGGCGCATCCGGCGGGCGCAAACAATACAAGTCTATGGTGCCGGATCAGTCTTTTGTGCAATCCGGCAAAAGCCTGATCCGGATTCTGGAAACCAAGGTCTCTCTCTCTCTCCTCGGTCCAGACATGCGTACCTGCATTTTCCGGGTTGAAAATTTCAGGACGGATCCAGCACAAAACCTGATCCATTGCATCAGTTTTTCCACAATCAGCGCCGGATCCGTCCTTTCCGGTTTTGGACGTATGGTGCCTGACGGCACAAAACAGATGTGTGAAAGAGGCCTAAGGCTGCCAGATTTAATTTTACATTCTATAGATTCCTTATTGTTTTGTTCTCTATTACTTTATTGCTGCTTTACATGGGCTTCCCATGATTTCTAACAGGGAATGTGAAAAAAATAAATAACTTCTAGTAACCAGGTAAATGTCCCATTGATTTACATCATCCTTAGATGTTCTGCTGTGATGACATTCTCACTAAAAATACTGCAATCCTTGGCCACTGCAATCCTTGGCCTCAGCAATGATGGCAGCATGGTTAGTCAATGATATCCTGTATTGGTCACATGGGGATGGTTAAAGTACAAGACAGCTGACAAAGAATTGTGGGACCAATTGAGCGACATCTTTAGAGGGACGATAAGTGAAATTATTTATTTTTTAATCACATCCCCTGTTCTCAGCCTATTTTCAAAGAATCATTGTCAATTATAGATGATACACAAAGGCCTGGATTTGTCAAAGGGTTTATGCCAGAAATCTAAGAGGGGAAAACTGGAAGACAATAGTGCAATAGTAGAGTCTTAGCTGGATAGAGGTTATGAGACCGAAAGGTGCCAGAATGTGATGGTTTGTTCTAATGAAGAAGTCTGTGGGTGATTTTATCCTGATGAAGAAGTCTGTGAACTTTGAAAGGCGTTGACCAATAAAACCGCAGTTTTTAACGCATCACCTTCTGGATCGCCTTGTTCAGCATTTGGTGTCTATGGCATCGCAGTTAAAGATCCATCCTCCATGGTTTTTCGATGCCAGAAATCTGGTATGAAACACTTTTTTATGCCACAGGTGGTTGCACAAACATTTTGTTACTTTGAATGTTTTCACATCAGTTTTGGCTTGCTTTGCCAAAAAGCCCACTTGTCTAATTCATGACACGCTTTAAACATACCTTTCTCCACAAATCAGATTTGTGGATCAGTGCACGGAGGCGCTCACCACTTTTAAAATGCACCTGATTTAATAAGAGACATGCTCCTTATAATGAATTAGGTACCTGATTCCAACAGGCTCTCTCATCAAGACTGGCGTGAATTATAACTTATATTTTTGATAAGTCGGGGCCATAGATTTTATGTGTGTAACCTCCATTTGACATGAAATTGCAGAAATTATCTGTGAACTATATATAGTTTTTGAAGCCCAGAAGTCATTATGGTTCACTTGCTACAATAACAAGCATTCTTATTAATTTCTTGTATGTACGATATATATTAAATACAGCAGATAGTTGTTTGTGCTTTGGGGTTCAGCATTGTATGAATAAATCTGCTTCCCTTTTTGGAAGACTAAAAGTATTCAAATAAAGCACTTAGACCACCAATTACCAGTCAACCTATTAAATATATGATGTGCTTATGGCTTATGTATGGTATCTATGTGCGTATGTATGTCTCTGGGTGATTGCAACTGCAAGTTTGGATATTCTGGATGTAGTCCCACAAGAATCCTCAGACATGTTGGAAAAGTGCTGTGCTGACCCCCTGTGGTTATGAATGAAATGTATAATTGTAGACTATATTATAAAGCAAGGTTCCTTGGATACATAATATTTATTGTCATCTTATATTTTAAATTTGTGTGACCTTTAATTATTTCTCAATTGTAACAACTTTATTAGTACAGTATTAATAGATTGTATTATTTGTTTGCTGCACACTACCAAAATATAACAAAGAGGAAGTTAACCTATTACAACGTATAGCATGTTATTGCACTTTCCACATAGTTTAAAGTAATGGAATTTTTATATATAATGTGCATTTTAATTTATACTCTCATATATTTATAATATAATATATTAACTTATATTTAGGTAAATTATTATTGAACAATCTCAAAGGCTAAGAAAATAGATGTATCACAGGTGTAGCAAAAATAGATTTGGACAATAGAAAATATTACTGTTGCGAAAAATACGGTATATAATTATGTAATTAGTGGCTATAATGAATATAAATTAACAACCATATATTTCTTAAAGATTACTAAAACTGCAGAACAAAATAAGTTTAAAGGGAAACTGTCTGTATGTTTTACTCTAAAATGCTGTAGGTTTTTCTCTAAAATGTGAAAAGTTTGATGCCTCTTAAATAGCTCTTTTAATTAAAGGGGTTGTCCACTTTTGAGGACAAGTTTTTCTTTCTTTCCTAAATGCATTCAATTGGGGCTAAAAATCATTTTTGCAATTGGGTTTCATTAAAAATTTTGAAATGTTTGCCCCTATAGCCGCTGTATTACATTGTCTGTTACTGACTGCAGAATGACTTAGCGGAGTTGGTCAAATTAACTTTATTTTATCATATGTGTTTGAGACATGATTTTGTAGCACTTACTATTATATACAGTATGTTTGACAGGTTCTCCTCCTGCCATTGTTACTACAGCTTTCTTCACAGACTGCACAGCTCTCCAGTCTATACAATGGCTGGTGGTGGAGGACCATGTGACCAGACCTGTCCATCAGTCTCCTTCAATAGAAAAACATTTCTCATGTGAGTCTTTCAATAAGACAAGGCTGATGGATAGGCGTCACAAGTGTGTCACGTCAACCTGGGAGATCTGGAGATTGAAGATCTCTGAGCATTGTGAATCATAGATCTTCCATTTAGTCTGTGTGTCTGGGGCCTATATTAAATTAATTTGGTTTCCTTTGTTGTTGAAGAGGTTAACAACCCTTTCAATGCTGGTTCGAAACTTGCAGCTCCATTTTTAACTGTTTCTGATACGGTCGTTACTAGAGATGAGTGAATATGTTCTGAAAACGATCGCCAAACATAAATTCAGTACAAATATGGTACATTCGGATTCGTGATCGGTAACATTTTTCTTAAAATTGTAAAAAGTTGGAGATAGATAGGTAGATAGATACAGTTGTGCTCAAAAGTTTACATACTCCGGCAGAATATTTGCTTTCTTGGCTTTTTTTCAGAAAATATGAATGAAAACATCAAAACTTTTTCTCCACTCATGGTTAGTGGTTTGGCGAAGCGATTTATTGTCAAACTACTGTGTTTATGACAACCCAAATCATCCATATGACCCTGATAAAAAGCTTACAAACCCTGGTGATTTTGGCCAGATAACATGCACAGAAGTTGACACAAACGGGTTTGAATGGCTACTGAAGGTAATATTCTCATCTGTGACCTGTTTGCTTGTAATCAGTGTGTGTACATAAAAGCTGAGTGAGTTTCAGGGATCCAGACAGACTCCTGCTTCTTTCATCTAGCCACTGAGGTTTCTGGATTGTGAATCATGGGGAAAGCAAAAGAATTGTCAGCGGATCTCCGGGAAAAGATAGTTGAACTGCATATAACAGGAAAGGAATACAAAAAGATATCCAAGGAATTGATAATGCCAGTCAGCAGCATTCAAACTGTGATTAACAAATGGAAAATCAGGGGCTCTGTAAAAACAAAACCACTGTCAGGTAAACAAACAAAAATTTCATCCACAACTGTCAGGAAAATTGTTCGGGATACAAAGAAAAATCCACAAATAACATCAGCTGAAATACAGGACTCTCTAAAAAATAGCAGTGTGGCTGTTTCAAAATGCACAATAAGGAGGCACTTGAAGAAAAATGGGCTGCATGGTCGAGTCGCCAGAAGAAACCCATTGTTAGAATCTATTCATTTTGACCATCCGCCATCTTGTTGTGGATTCTGCCTGCTGGTCTGTTTTCCCCTGGAGCTGGGCTTGTCGTTGGTAAGGTGATTGTATCACCCTTTATTACCTTGCACCTGCCTCCCAGTCCTTGCTGGACATCAGTGTTAATCCGCTTGAGTTCTGGCTAGGGGCCTTGTTAGCTTTGTACTATACTTTGTGCAGTTCTGGGAACTCTAGTTCTGCTTGCTTAGTCTTTTTGTTTTTTCCTTTTGTTTCTGCAGCTTCCTCTATTTCCCTGCTAGGAGGTTACCAGTGTTTTGTTCCCAGTCCCTAGATCTTTCAGGGATCTACTTCCCCCACCTTCAGGTCTTCGCTTGAGTCTAGACTAGGATTGTCGGTGGGTCTATTCGAAAGGAATAGGTCGCCTGCCCCATCGTAGGGATCGAGTCTAGTCCTAGTGCAGGGTCAGATTCACCCCCTGCTCTATTCCTGAGTTGCAGACCCATAACAGTATGTCCATCCAGCACATATATATAAAAAAAAATAAATAAATAAAAAAGGGAAAAGGATATCTTGTTTTTTTTCTCTCCCGGAGTCTTTCAATATGAACAGCGTCCTAAAACTTACTCAACACTTGCAAGGGTTAACTTTGAAGGTAGCCAGCCTGTAAGAGCTCATGAGTAATTGTCCTGGAGTATGCTGTGAAGAGTCTAAGGTAGGACTGCCTGAGTTTTTTTCTGGTAAACGGCAGGAATTTTATACATTTAAAAATGCATGTTTATTATATTTTCGGCTTAGACCTGGATCCTCAGGGAGTGAATCACAGCCTGTGGGGATTATTATGTCTTTGTTGCGAAGTGATCCCAAAATCTGGGCATTTTCGTTACCACCTAATGATCCTTGTTTGAAGTCAGTAGAAGCATTTTTTACTGCTATGGGGTTGTTATATGATGATCCGGATAGGGTCACATCAGCTGAGGCAGAGCTCAGATGTAGAGATGAGCGACTTTGCCTCCGGGAGGGTCTAGTCGGGTTTCAGACCACCCGACTTTCGCAAAAGTCGAGTCGAACGAAATCGACCGACTATCGTGAAAAGTCGAAGGTCCGACTGAAACTCGAACCGACCCCAATGCAAGTCAATGGGGAAGAAAAGTTGGCAGGGAGTGGAGGACAGTAAACACACCTACAGTGCCCATTTCAATGCCAACTACATCAATTCTTATTACTTAAGCTTGTCAACCTTAATTTACTTTATAATAATAGTTACGCCTTGAAAACTGGGGGTTATTTGGCTAAAGTTGTGGGCGGGGCAGGGCTGGCTCCAGGTTTTCGTGGGCCCGGGCGAAAGAGTCTCAGTGGGCCCCTTTAACACATACCACAATTCATGATGCTCCGATACGGCAGAGAAATATAGATATAGTACAATGCCAAATACTTCACTTCTTACATTACATGAGTGATATCTATTGTAAATTCTAAAATTGCTCAAAAACTGGACAGTAAAGTCCTCCATATAGTATTATGGGCAACACATAGTGCGCCATACAGAATGGGCTCCATATAATGCTCCATACAGAATAGGCCCCATATGTGCTCCATATGATGCTCCATATATAATGGGCTCCATGTGATGCCCCATAAATAATGAACCCCATATGATGCTGTAGTATATGATGGGCCCCATATATGATGCTCCAGTGTATGATGAGCCCCATAAAATGTTCCAAATATAATGGTCCCCTATATAATGCTCCATATATAATGGGCTCCATGTGATGCTCCATAAATAATGAACCCCATATGATGCTCTAGTATATGATGGGCCCCATATATGATGCTCCAGTATATTATGGGCCCCATGGATGATGCTCCAGTGTGTGATGGGCCTATATAATGCTTCATATT
Source organism: Oophaga sylvatica (assembly GCA_033576555.1). NCBI lineage: Eukaryota > Metazoa > Chordata > Amphibia > Anura > Dendrobatidae > Oophaga > Oophaga sylvatica. The sequence continues at coordinate 20,070 of JARQOD010006133.1, read as the reverse complement.
TAATGGGCCACATATGATGCTCCAGTGTATAATGGGCCCCGTATATGATGTTCCAGTGTATGATGGGCCTATAGAGTGCTCCATATATAATGGGTCCCATATGATGCTCCAGTGTATAATGGGCCCTGTATATGATGCTCCAGTGTATGATGGGCCTATATAATGCTCCATATATAATGGGCCCCATATGATGCTCCAGTGTATAATGGGCCCCGTATATGATGCTCCAGTGTATGATGGGCCTATAGAATACTCCATATATAATGGGCCCCATATGATGCTCCAGTGTATAAAGGGCCCGTATATGATGCTCCAGTGTATGATGGGCCCCATTTATAATGCTCCAGTGTATGATGTGCCCCATATATAATGCTCCAGTGTATGTTGGGCCCTATCTATGATGCTCAAGTGTATTATGGGCCCCATATATAATTCTCCTCTGTATAATGCTCCCCATATATTGCTCCAAACATAAAAAAAAATGAAATACTTTTCCTAGCTGGGCAAAGCTCTGCTCTGGAATCCTCAGCGTCGCCATCTTCCAGCTCTCTGCACTTGGACTGTTCAGGCAGAGGGTGAACAGACGTGACGTCAACGCGCTCTCTGATCTGAATGTCACTGTCAGGAAATGCGGAAGACGTCACAGCGGTGTAGCAGGGAGAGGTAAGTATTGCAAGTGCTGGGGCCCTGAGCAAGCAGGGGGGGACCCACTCGTGTGTGCCAGCACTGGCACAGGGCCCCTCACAGTACGCCGGTGTCTCTGATGGCGAGTGGGCCCCCCACCGGCCCTGAGGGGGGGTACAATCCAGTTAGGGAGGTAAAAAAATGCCATATGTTGAGGTGTAGGCTGGACGTTCAGCAGCTGCAAATGGAGTGTGAGACAGTGAGAGTATGTGTGTTGAATGGGGTGTACATTTCACCTAGATACTTTGCTGACTGGTATAAGGGAAATGTATGGCTTTGTAAACCTAGTGGTAGAGAAAGGTCACTACACCTTACATTCAGTACACACTTGCAGCTCAGGCCTGAAACCACTCAGCTGTTAATTAGGAGACCAGAAGTAGGTGTCTGCGAACACAGACAGAGAGCTCGCTTAGTCTGGACAAGGAGTCCAGGCACAAGAAGGAGTCTCCAGGAGTATGAGCTGTCTCAGTCTGGGTGCTCGATGTACCCTGGACACAGGAGTAGTCTCTGTGAGAATCCATGCGGATAGCTGCTGAATAGGAGGGGAGCTCTCTCAAGTCTGGACGTTGAAGGTGCCTTCAGACACAAGGAGGAGACTCTGTGAAACTCCATGCTGGTAAATGCTGAACATATGTGTTGTTTTGGGGACAGGCTGTTAGAGTCTGGTCCCGGATAGATAGGGAAATCTATCTAAGTGTAGTAAGTGGCTGGACAAGCCAAGGGCTTATGTTCATGATTTGGTTTTGATTATGTTCTGTTTGCTGTGGACTTTAATAAAACTGGTTGCGGCCAGTTTTTACCAGAACTGCTGTCTGTGAATGAACTGTTTCCGTGCCACTCCGTCAACCCGGACGGCGATCCCAGAGCTATATCCCCTGAAAAGCTTACAGGAGGAATTGGAGAAGTCAGAGGAAGAGGAGGACAAAGCGAGCCATTTTGCTGGCAACCTATGTGTCATCAGGGGAAGATGGTACAAAATCTATTGAAACCCAGGCATGGTTCATTTTAATGAAGGTGAGATCACCAACATTTTTGGTCGACATTCGGGTCCTTCTTTCTGTCAGGATTGATCCAGCAGCACTGAAGACTTTTTCTGATAACACACTACCAGCAGGGCAAGAGAGCTCCTGTAAGGCATATTGTGCCAATTCAGGCCAGGTGTCCAGTTTACAGGCCCAGTAGTCAAAGGGGAATGAACTGTGAGGGAGAACATTGATAGGAGAGGAGAGGTAATTTTGAACCATAGTTGACAACTGCTGTCTCCTGTCTGTTGCAATCGATTTAGTATTAACAGTCGTGTGAGCGGTATTCGAGAAATCAGTCCACAACATGGTCATGAAATCCTTCTCCAACGCCACTTCAGCTGTGTGCACCACAAACACCTCTTCCATGTTGCCCAGTACGGCTCGTGGTAGAAACTGCACCGCTGCTGTGTGCTGGAAATGCATCTAACAAACGGTTTACCAGAGTTGCTTGTTTGTTCGCCTATATTAGCGCTAGGTTCTCCTGTGGCATGATGTTCTGTAATTTGCCTTTATAGCGTGGATCGAGGATGCTTGCCAACCAGTAGTCATCATCCTTCATAATTTTGGCAATGTGGGGGTCCCTTTTTAGGAACCGCAAGCAGCGTCGGACTGGAACACCTTGGGCCCACCAGAGAAAATCATTCTTGGGGCCCACTATGTAGCTACATAGAAATAAATACCAGACCACCAATTGTGCGGTAAAACATGCTAATATCAGGGTATAATATAAGGTAGTATAAATCTTAATTATGTAGCAAGATTGGGGTAGCCTCCCTCATAGAATATAAAGCTGCCCCCCTCATAGTGTATAATACTGCCCCCCTCATAGGGTATAATGCTGCCCTCCTCACAGGGTATAATGCTGCCCCCCTCATAGGGTATAATGCTGCCCCCCCCTCACAGGGTATAACGCTGCCCCCCTAATAGCGGATAATGCTGCCCCCCCTCATAGGGTATAATGCTGCCCCCTAATAGCGGATAATGCTGCCCCCCTCATAGGGTATAATACTGCCCCCCTCATAGGGTATAATGCTGCCCTCTCATAAGGTATAATGCTGCCCCCCCTCACAGGGTATAACGCTGCCCCCTAATAGCGGATAACGCTGCCCCCCTCATAGGGTATAATACTGCCCCCCTCATAGGGTATAATGCTGCCCCTCTCATAGGGTATAATGCTGCCCCTCTCATAGGATATAATGCTGCCCCCTCTCATAGGGTATAATGCTGCCCCCTCTCATAGGGTATAATGCTGCCCCCTCTCATAGGGAATAATGCTGCCTCCCTCATAGGGGATAATGCTGCCCCTCATAGGGATATGCTGCCCCCTCTCATAGGGATAATGCTGCCCCCTCTCATAGGGTATAATGCTGTCCCCTCTCATAGGGTATAATGCTGCCCCTCTCATAGGGTATAATGCTGCCCCCTCTCATAGGGAATAATGTTGCCCTCTCATAGGGAAATGCTGCCCCCTCTCATAGGGTATAATGCTGCCCCCTCTCATAGGGTATAATGCTGCCCCCTAATAGCGGATAATGCTGCCCCCCTCATAGGGTATAATACTGCCCCCTCATAGGGTATAATGCTGCCCCTCTCATAGGGTATAATGCTGCCCCCTCTCATAGGGTATAATGCTGCCCCTCTCATAGGGTATAATGCTGTCCCCTCTCATAGGGTATAATGCTGCCCCTCTCATAGGAATAATGTTGCCCTCTCATAGGGAATAATGCTGCCTCCCTCATAGGGATAATGCTGCCCCCCTCATAGGGGATAATGCTGCCCCCTCTCATAGGGATAATGCTGCCCCCTTCATAGGGTATAATGCTGTCCCCTCTCATAGGGTATAATGCTGCCCCTCTCATAGGGTATAATGCTGCCCCCTCTCATAGGGTATAATGCTGCCCCCCTAATAGCGGATAATGCTGCCCCCCTCATAGGGTATAATACTGCCCCCCTCATAGGGTATAATGCTGCCCCTCTCATAGGGTATAATGCTGCCCCCTCTCATAGGGTATAATGCTGCCCCTCTCATAGGGTATAATGCTGCCCCCTCTCATAGGGTATAATGCTGCCCCCTCTCATAGGGAATAATGTTGCCCCTCTCATAGGGAATAATGCTGCCTCCCTCATAGGGGATAATGCTGCCCCCCTCATAGGGGATAATGCTGCCCCCTCTCATAGGGGATAATGCTGCCCCCTCTCATAGGGTATAATGCTGTCCTCTCTCATAGGGTATAATGCTGCCCCCTCTCATACGGTATAATGCTGCCCCCTCTCATAGGGTATAATGCTGCCCCCTCTCATAGGGTATAGTGCTGCCCCCTCATAGGATATAATGCTGCCCCCTCTCATAGGGTATAATGCTTCCCCCTCTCATAGGGTATAGTGCTGCCCCCTCTCATAGGGTATAGTGCTGCCCCCTCATAGGATATAATGCTGCCCCCTCTCATAGGGTATAGTGCTGCCCCCTCATAGGGTATAATGCTGCCCCCTCTCATAGAGTATAATGCTGCCCCCTCTCATAGGGTATAATGCTGCCCTCCCTCATAGGGTATAATGCTGCCCCCTCTCATAGGGTATAGTGCTGCCCCCTCATAGGGTATAATGCTGCCCCCTCTCATAGGGTATAATGCTGCCCCCTCTCATAGGGTATAATGCTGCCCCCCTCATAGGGTATAATGCTGCCCCCTCTCATAGGGTATAATACTGCCCCCCCATAGGGAATAATACTGCTCCCCTCATAGGGTATAATGCTGCCCCCTCTCATAGGGTATAATGCTATATATATAGAGATAGATAAAGATAGATAGAATAGATAGATAGATAGATATAGAGATAGATAGATAGATAATAGATAGAGAGATTTAAAAAAACCAAAACACAATACTCACCTCTCCTCCTCGCTCCCACGCAGATTCTGGCGGCGGCTGTGCTTCAGTGTCAGGAGCTGCCGTCTGCCAGACACACACACAGCGGGTGCGCGATGAAGTAACGTCATCGCGCACAGGCTGTGAGTGAGAAGCAGAGGGGACTGATGGGAGAGAGAGCGTCATCTGACACTCTCTCTCCCATTACAACTGAGGGCGGTGCCGGCCCTGAATTACTGCCGCATAGCGGCTGCCTCTGCTGGGGGCCCCTGGGAGAGCGGGGGGTAGCGGGGGGCCCTGGTCCCCCAGCCCTGATAGTGGGCACTGCACTGGGCAATGTTAGCCGCTAAAGTTTAGCGGCTAAAGTGAAATGATATTCACTGCTTCCCACGCCCATGGGGGCGTGGGAAGCAGTGAATATTCATTTCTCTTTAGCAGCGGGGACAGGGGCTCCTGCCTCCTGTCACCCACTGCTGCTCTGCTAGGACGGGCCCCCATAGCAGCTGCGTGGTGTGCCGCTATTAGCGACACGCCACTGGCTGGGGGCCCCTGGCGCAGCGGGGGCCCTAGGCAACTGGCCCTTGTATGCCATCAGGTGCCAGGGCCCACCGGCTGCCAGGGCCCACCGGAGAATCCTCCGGTTCTCCGGTGGGCCAGTCCGACCATGACCGCAAGACATAATCACACATGTGGGCCAATGTTCCAGGTGTCAATGATGCACTGCCAGTGGTGGGTGGAGAAGCACTTTCTGCCAAATCCACATCCCTCCAGTCATGCACAAACCCTGTACCTGACCTAGGCAAGCCAACATTTTCTCTTGACCCCTGAGAAGCATCCTCCTCCCCAAAATTATCATCCCCCTCATCCTCTTCCTTTCCTTCCTCCACCTCGTCCAGGACAGTTCCCTGAGCAGACAATGGCTGACTGTCATCAAGGCTTCCCTCCTCCTCCTCTTCCTCCTCCGCTGCAGACGCCTGATCCTTAATGTGCGTCAAAGTTTGCCTGAGCAGACGCATAAGTGGGATGCTCATGCTTATGATGGAGTCGTCTGCGCTTACCAGCCGTGTGCATTCCTCAAAACACTGAAGGACTTTACAGAGGTCTTTCAGCTTTGACCACTGCACACTCGACAACTCGATGTCTGCCCTCAAATTGCCTGCCCATGTATCCTCGAACAAATTCATTACAGCCTGCCTCTGTTCACACAGCCTCTCAACTATGTGCTTGGTGGAGTTATTATTATTATACATTTTTATAGCGCCATTTATTCCATGGCGCTTTACATGTGAAAAGGGGCAAATATAGACAAGTACAATAAATGTGAGCAATACAAGGCACACACAAGTACAGAAGGAGAGAGGACCCTGCCCATGAGGCTCACAGTCTACAGGGATGGGTGAGGATACACTAGGAGAGGGTAGAGCTGGTCGTGCGGCGGTTCAGTGGACTGAGGATCACTGCAGGTTGTAGGCTTGTCGGAAGAGGTGGGTCTTCAAGTTCTTTTTGAAGGTTTCCATGGTAGGCGCGAGTCTGATGTGTTGGGGTAGAGAGTTCCAGAGTATGGGGGAGGCACGGGAGAAGTCTTGTATGCGGTTGTGGGAAGAAGAGATAAGAGGGGAGTAGAGGAGGAGATCTTGAGAGGATCGAAGGTTGCGTGTGGGTAAGTACCGGGAGACCATGTCACAGATGTATGGAGGAGACAGGTTGTGGATGGCTTTGCATGTCATTGTTAGGGTTTTGAACTGGAGCCTCTGGACGATAGGAAGCCAATGAAGGGCTTGGCAGAGAGGAGAGGCTGGGGAATAACGGGGAAACAGGTGTATTAGTCGGGCAGCAGAGTGCAGGATGGATTGGAGTGGTGCCAGAGTGCTAGAGGGAGGTCAGAGAGTAGGAGGTTGCAGAAGTCGAGGTGGGAGATGATGAGGGCATGCACTAGTGTTTTTGTAGTTTCATGGTCAAGGAATGCACGGATTCCGGTAAGTATTTTTGAGTTTGAGACGGCAGGAGGAGGCAAGGGTTTGGACATGTGGCTTGAAAGAGAGGGCAGAGTCGAGGATCACCCGAGGCACCGAGAATGCGCGACTGGGGAAAGTGAGCAGCCATTGACGTTGATGGACAGGTCTGGTGTGGGGGTAGAGTGAGATGGGGAAAGATGATGAATTCTGTTTTGTCCATGTTCAGTTTTAGAAAGCAAGCAGAGAAGAAAGCAGAAATAGCAGACAGACATTGTGGGATTTTGGTCAGTAAGGAGGTGAGGTCAGGTCCAGATAGGTAGATCTGCATGTCATCGGCGTAGAGATGATACTGCAAGCCAAGGGATTCTATGAGCTGTCCCAGGCCGAGTGTGTAGATGGAGAAGAGTAGGGGTCCTAGAACTGAGCCTTGAGGAACACCGACAGACAGGGGGCGAGGTGAGGAGCTAGTGTGTGAGAGGGAGACACTGAATGTTCGGTTTGTTAGATATGATGAGATCCAGGATAGGGCCAAGCCTGTGATGCCAAGAGATGAGAGAATCTGTAGCAGGAGGGAATGGTCCACAGTGTCGAAGGCAGAAGACAGGTCCAGGAGAAGGAGGACAGAGTGTGTCGCTTTCTCTTGGTGGTTAGTAGGTTGTTGGTGACTTTAGTTAGGGCAGTTTCAGCTGAGTGATGCGGTCGGAAGCCTGATTGTAAGCGGTCAAAGAGGGAGCAGGAGGAGAGGTGGGAGGACAGTTCAAGATGGACATGCTGTTCCAGTAGTTTTGAGGCATAAGGAGAAGAGATATCGGGCGATAGCTAGACACAGAGGATGGGTCAAGGGAGGTCTTTTTGAGAATAGGTGTGATCGAGGCATGTTTGAAGGATGAGGGGAAGACACCATTTGTAAGTGAGAGGTTGAAGAGGTGTGTTAGAGTAGGGGTGAACACTGTGGCGAGGCTAGGGATGAGGTGGGAAGGGAGCTGGTCAAGCATGCAAATGGTGAGGTGTGATCTTGATAGGAGGGTGGAAAGCTGATTTTCTGTCATGGTGGACAAGTTGATTTTGGAGGAAGAGGGCTGAGAAGCTAAGAGGGGTAATGGGGCTGTGGGCCAAAGCCATGACTCCGCGGTGTGTCTGTTGTCGCCCAAAGACATCATCTTTAAAACAGCCTGCTGACGCTTACTACTAGCTGTTCGATAGTGGGACACCTTGTGTGCAACACTGGCAGCTGCGGATGGAGTGATTGTGCGACTTCGCTCTGTCGACGAGCTTTCGCTTCTGGAGGAGGAGGGTCGAACGCCTACAGCCAACCGTTGCCTATAGCGTGGGCTAGGCAGCACTGTCCCACAGCCGCTGTCCCCTGTGGAGCCTGCATCCACCACATTAACCCAGTGCGCAGTGATGGACACGTAATGGCCCTGGCCATGCTTACTGGCCCATGCATCTGTTGTGAGGTGCACCTTTCCACTCACTGATTGTTTGAGTGCATGGACAATGCGGTCTTTCACATGCAGGTGGAGGGCGGGATGGCTTTTCTAGAAAAGAACTGCCGACTGGGTAGGTCATAGCGTGGGACAGCGTAGGCCATGAGCTCTCAGAACACTGCGCTTTCAACCAAACGGTAAGGCATCATCTCTAATGAAATCAGTTTGGCAATGTAGACGTTCAAAGCCAGTGTACGCGGATGAGAGGATGAGTACTTTCTTGTCCTACTCAGAGTGTCTGCTAGGGTGAGCTGGACTTGAGAGCTGCATATGGGGGAACTAGCGGTGGACATGGCAGACGAGAGGGGGTTGGTGATGGTGGTGGTGGTGGTGATGGCCTAGATTCAGTCAAACGTTGCAAAAACATTGTGATTCCCTGACTGCTCTGGCCTTGCGACCACATCTCATTTGTTGCTGGTGGTGTGCTAACCGGTGTGATTACAGTGGGGAAAGCGATGTAGCATTGCTGGCTACCTTCAGTCGGAGCAGGTGTACGTCCACACTTGCAAGTGCATGGTGATTAAATGTCTAAGCATGCAACTGGTATTCAAATTTCAGAGATTTTTCCCTCGGCTAAAGGTCCTTCCACACTTCTTACAGATAACCTTTGCCTCTTCAATAGGATTTTGGTCTAAAAAGTGCCACACTGCACTCTTCTTACTATGGGATAAATTTTCAGGGCTTGCACGCTGTACTAATTCGACAGTCTGGCCAAGCTGTCCTGCAACCCTCTTTGTATTTTTAACACGTTTTTGGACTGCTACGGGCCTGCCAGATAACCGCAGCTGCGATGTCGATGCCTGCTGCGGATCCTCCTCCTCTTCTGAGCTATTGCCAGAGGCACCCTCTTCCCCCAATGGAAGCCAATCTGGGTCAACAACTGGGTCATCCATCACCTCCTCTTCAATTTCATCTGCACCTTCCTCTGTATCACCGTGTAAGGTGGTATAGTATGCGGGAAGGAGCACCTGAGTTTCATCAGGATCAGATTCTGGCTCAGTAGACTGCGAGGGCAATGTAGTGCTTTGGGTGAATGTACCAGCAGAATCATCTAGCAGTGGCTGTGCATCAGTGCACTCCATGTCAGATTCATCTTGGACTGGGGAATTCAGGATTTGACTTGATAAACCAGCCATGTTATGTGAAAAGAGCTCCATGGAGTAATCTGAAGTGTGGCCTGCCGCATCCTTCACTGTTGGTGGGGGTGAAGGACACAAGGAAAGGTGTTGTTCCTGACCAGGAGCCTGCACTGATGACTCAGTGCTTGCATTTTTCGAAACTTCAGAAGAGGATGAGAGCTGGAGGCTGTTTCGCAATGTATGCCTAAACCTGTTTCTGATGCTCCGGCTTTAAAAACGGTTTACCCACTCCCAGAAAAGGGAGCCTTCCAGGCCTTCTGGAGCCAGACGATGATGCAGGCTCAACACCTCCTGCCTTAGGTGCTATTGTGCTTTTGGCACTACCAGCAGATGCACCACCACCTTCATCAGTATCAGCTGCCCCCCGCCCACGTCCGTGGCCTCTTCCACCATACTCCCTCATGTTTGGGAAAATGTACCAAAAATACCAGCAGATATATGGTACTGTATCAGAAGCGTACAGCTGTACACGGTGAAGGGGAAAATGTAAATCTCCGTATATATTTCCGGAGTCACACACAGACGCTCACAGGCTCAGTATGGATTAGACCAGAATATAAAAAGCAGAAAAAGGGTACTGTATCAGAAGTGCACAGCTGTATACAGTGTAGGGGAACTTGTAAATCTCTGTATATATTTCCGGAGTCACACACAGACGCTCACAGGCTCAGTATGGATTAGACCAGAATATAAAAAGCAGAAAAAGGGTACTGTATCAGAAATGCACAGCTGTATACACTGTAGGGGAAATTGTAAATCTCCGTATATATTTCCGGAGTCACACACAGACGCTCACTCAGTATAGATTAGACCAGAATATAAAAAGCAGAAAAAGGGTTCTGTATCAGAAGCGTACAGCTGTATACAGTGTAGGGGAAAATTTAAATCTCCGTATATATTTCCGGAGCCACACACTGTTAAGGCTGGCGGAACGCACAAAATAATATAAATAATAAGTGCGTTCGCAGCTCGGGGTCCACCGTGCAGGCGAAGCCCGCTGCTGGCAAAAAGGCGCAAGAAGCAAACTCTGTTATCCCGCAGAGCTGCCAACATAAACGCCGTAATGCCCTGTGGCAATGAGTGCGAACTCTGTTACTCCACAGAGCCGCTAGAAGAGGAGCCGCAACGCTATATGGCGATGTGTGCGCACTCACTAGACACAACTGAGTGGCAAAGAAAACACGCTAGGGCGCTGACTAGCATTGAAAGCGAACCCTGTTACGTCACAGAGCCGCTGAGAAAAAGCACTGTGTAAGGCTCCCAGATACACAGTTAAGTGCTAAACGCACATAAAGCGTGATCATGCGCTAATGTTCTCGCGGGAGTCACCCGCAATCTATGGTGTCTGAACGCAAGGCCCTGAATACGGCAATCAAACTCCTCACCGGTTATGCCGGTAATCTAGGGCATCTAGGACACCGACCCTGACCAGCTACCATACCAAACTCCTCACCGATTAAGTCGATATTCTAGTGGCTTATTTCAGCCGGGTCCCTATCCACACATACACATGACCACACTGGCGCATAGCATACAATGATTGATATTAGCGCATGGCGGCCCAGCCATGCTACCCTTTTATAGCAACAGCTACAGGACCTTCCAGGAACAAGGACCAATGAGAAGCTGTTACAAACAAACGTAGCTACATGACCTTCCTGGCGGACCAATAGGAGCCGCTGCAGCACCTGAACATGTGACCCCTGATCTCCAATGAGAGATCTCACTCTGGGCATGCTCAGATGGGAAAACGCAGGACTTTGTCTCAAAGACGAGTGCTCCAGCACTGGCTATAATAGCAGATCCGGGAAAGGCAGCAGCAAGTCACTGCACAGTAGAGGAGTGGGCAAGACGCCTGGACCGACGTCTCTGCTGAGCAGCCTCCACTGCGGCCGGAGATGAATGGGAGACCGCAGCGGGACGGGTTCGAGACTCCCCTTGTGCAGCAGCGGGAAATCAAACCCTAACATTACCCCACTCCTAGGGCCCCCCCTTCTTTGGGCCTTGCTGTGCTCAAAGGCAGCGATGAGCTGCGGAGCGTGAATATGCTCGGCAGGCTCCCAAGACCTATCCTCAGGCCCATAGCCCCTCCAGTCCACCAAATAAAACTTTTTGCCCCGTACCACCTTACACCCTACGATGGCGTTCACCTCATGGTCATCCGTAGATGAACCCGATGTCCCGGCAGATGACTCAGAAAACCGGGACATGAGCACTGGTTTCAGGAGGGATACATGAAAGGTGTCGGAGATACCCAGGCGTGGTGGAAGAGCCAAACGGTATACCACAGGGTTAACCTGCTCGAGGACCTTGAAAGGACCCAGGTAGCGGGGTGCCAACTTAGTGGACTCAACTCGCAGCCTGATGTTACGGGCGGAGAGCCACACCAAGTCCCCAGGAGCAAATGTTGGAGCGGGGCGCCGATGTGCGTCTGCGGAGGACCTCATCCTCTCCTTGGACGCCTGAATGGCATCCTGGGTACGGTCCCAAATGTCCCGTGCCTCCACAGCCCAGTCTGCCACCCTGGAGTCGGCGGAAGACACGGGCATGGGCACCGGAACCCGCGGATACTGACCGTAGTTCAGAAGGAAAGGAGTCTGTCCGGTGGAGTCAGCCACAGCATTGTTTAATGCAAACTCAGCCCATGGTAGCAAGGATGCCCAGTCATCCTGCCTGGCAGAGACAAAATGTCGTAGATAGGTGACCAAGGTCTCGTTGGCCCTCTCTACCAACCCATTCGTCTCAGGATGATACGCTGAAGAGAGATTTAACTCAATACTGAGTAGACGACAAAGCTCTCTCCAGAACCGAGACGCAAACTGGGGACCTCGGTCACTGACAATTTTGTCCGGCATGCCGTGTAGACGGAAGATGTGCCTAACGAACAACGCTGCCAGAGCCCGTGCAGAAGGTAACCGTGGAAGCGGCACCAAATGCACCATTTTGGAAAAATGGTCGGTGATTACCCAAATGATGGTGCAACCCCGAGACTTGGGCAAGCCCACCACAAAGTCCATCCCAACCATCTCCCAGGGCCTGTCTGCCACCGGCAAAGGGTAAAGTAACCCAGCTGGCCGTTGTCGTGGAGACTTATTCTTGGCGCAGGAGACACACGCCCGAACATAGTCCCCAATGTCACGGACCATATGCGGCCACCAGTATGTCCTCGCCAGCAATTCAGATGTCCTTTGTCCCAAAGTGTCCACCCACCCCGGACGAATGTGCCCAAGAGAGTACCTCCGGTCGCAAATTGGTAGGCACAAAAGTCTTGCCCGGGGGCACAGACTCTAGCGAAACCGGGGCCACTGTTCTCAGGCTCTCTGTAGGGACGATAAGCCGAGGCTCCTCCACGTCCTCCTCCGAGGACACCACAGAGCGAGAGAGAGCGTCGGCACGAATGTTCTTCTCTCCCGAGAGGAAATGCAGTGTGAAATGAAACCGGGAGAAGAACAAGGACCATTTGGCCTGGCGAGAATTAAGCCGCTGGGCTGTCTGAAGATATACCAAATTTTTGTGATCCGTGAAGACTTGGAAGGGAAAGCGAGCCCCCTCCAACAGATGTCTCCACTCCGAGAAGGCCAACTTCATTGCTAGCAACTCCCTGTCCCCGATGGAATAATTCCTCTCCGCTGGTGTGAAGGTCTTGGAGAAAAAGAAGCATGGATGCTTCCGACCTTGAGCATCCTTTTGGAAGAGGACTGCTCCAGCACCAACAGACGAGGCATCCACCTCCAATATAAATGGCTTATCAACATCGGGGCGATGTAGGATGGGAGCGCTAGCGAAATGGGACTTAATCGACGTGAAGGCCTTGGAGACCTCTTCAGACCACAATTTGGGATTAGCTTCCTTTTTTGTGAGGGCAACCACGGGAGCTACCAAAGTTGAGAAGTGAGGAATAAACTGGCGGTAGTAATTAATGAACCCCATAAAGCGCTGCACCGCCTTTAGAGAATGGGGTTCTTGCCAGTCCATCACCGCTTGTAGTTTGGCAGGATCCATAGCCAATCCTGGGCGGAGATGATATAGCCCAGAAAAGGTAAGGACTCCTGCTCAAACACACATTTCTCCAACTTTGCGTAGAGGGAATTTGCCCGTAGGAGGTCGAAGACTCTGCAAACATCTCTCCAGTGGGAGTCAATATCTGGGGAAAAGATGAGAATATCATCCAGATAGACTACGACTGAGGTGGAGAGCATATCCCGGAAGATGTCATTAACAAAGTCTTGGAAGACGGCTGGGGCATTACAGAGCCCGAAGGGCATCACCAGATATTCATAGTGCCCGTCCCTGGTATTAAAAGCCGTCTTCCATTCGTACCCCTCACGGATGCGTATCAGGTTATAAGCACCCCGCAGATCTAACTTCGCAAATATCCTTGCCCCCCGTAGCCTATCAAATAGCTCAGAAATTAGAGGCAACGGGTATTTATTCTTAACGGTGATGGCATTAAGACCCCTGTAATCGATGCATGGACGTAACTCTCCGTTCTTCTTCTGCACGAAGAAGAACCCCGCCCCTGCAGGTGACACTGACTTCCTAATGAATCCTCTTGCCAAGTTCTCCTGGATATATTGGGACATAGCCTCCGTCTCCGGGAGAGAAAGGGGATAGACCCGTCCCCAGGAGGTTCTGCTCCAGGCAAGAGGTCAATAGGAGAGTCATAGGGACGGTGAGGTGGAAGGACTTCTGCAGCCTTTTTGGAGAATACGTCTGCATATGACCAATAGTAATTAGGAAGAGAAGTAAGATCTGCGGGCATCTCTGTAGTGGCCACCTGAATACATTCCCTCATACATCTGCCTTTACATGACTCACCCCAACCCAATATCCTCCCAGAGTTCCACTCAATGTGTGGGGAATGGAAATGGAGCCAGGGCATCCCTAACAAGATCTCGTCTATTCCCTCGGGAATGACTAAAAGGGAGATAATCTCTTGATGGGAAGGTGACATTGACAACGTGAAAGGGATGGTCTGATGTGTGATTGATGAAAGCAGTGTCGACCCATTCACTACTCGAACAGTCACGGGTTTGGCGAGCATCACCAGAGGTATAGAGTGGCGGAGAGCGAAGGTAGAAGACATGAAATTTCCTTCGGCTCCAGAATCCACACAAAGCGTGACTGTTAAAGTGGATGAGCCAAAATTGATTGTCCCCCTAAAGGACAACTTGGAGGCGTGTACTGCTGTGTCTAGTGAACCCCCTCCAATGGTTACTAGACGCGGTCGTTTCCCGACCGCCGTGGACATTTGTTAGCATAATGCCCTATTTGTTGGCAGGCATTACAGGTCACAGATACTCGAGCAGCCCGAGACTTAGGTCTCACTCGAGAAATCTCCATGGCCTCAGGGGAATCGGACGCCTGAATGGAAGATTCCAGAGGTCTGGCGAAGGTGGGCGCCAGCCGGAACCTCTGCCTACACTGGGCCCGCTCCAACCTCCGCTCGTTAAAACGAAGGTCGATGCGGGTAGATGTGGTAATGAGCTCCTCCAGTGTGGCAGGAATCTCCCTGGTGGACAAGGCGTCCTTCACATCGTCTGCTAGTCCCCTCCAGTATACGGGTATAAGGACTTTATCTGGCCAATCCAGCTCAGAGACCAGAGTCCGAAATTGGACGGCAAACTGGCTGACCATGGATGAACCCTGAGTGATAGCCAACAACTGAAGAGCCGTATCGTGGGTGACACGAGGTCCTAAAAAGACCAGTTTAAGAGTGTCCAAGAAGAGAGGAGCACTCTGCACCACACGATCATCGCGCTCCCATAACGGCGTTGCCCACTCCAACGCCCTGCTCGACAAAAGGGATATGATAAAACCCACTTTCGTCCGCTCCGTGGGATAACGTGCAGCCAGAAGCTCTAGATGTATGGAGCACTGACTGACGAAACCCCGACATTGCTTACTGTCACCGGTAAACTTGTCTGGAAGTGGGAGGCGGGAAATAGTCGGAGCAGGGGTAGCAGAGGACAAACTGGCGGCGGCCACACTAGCAGCCTGAACCGCGACTGCGGTAACATCCACCGCTGAGGTTGTGCGCTCTAGAGTCGCCAACCTACCCTCCAGCTGCTGGATATACCGCTGCAGACGCTGGTCGTCCGCCATTTTACCAGCCAGACCCTGGCTCTAATATTATGTTAAGGCTGGCGGAACGCACAAAATAATATAAATAATAAGTGCGTTCGCAGCCCGGGGTCCACCGTGCAGGCGAAGCCCGCTGCTGGCAAAAAGGCGCAAGAAGCAAACTCTGTTATCCCGCAGAGCTGCCAACATAAACGCCGTAATGCGCTGTGGCAATGAGTGCGAACTCTGTTACTCCACAGAGCCGCTAGAAGAGGAGCCGCAACGCTATATGGCGATGTGTGCGCACTCACTAGACACAACTGAGTGGCAAAGAAAACACGCTAGGGCGCTGACTAGCGTTGAAAGCGAACCCTGTTACGTCACAGGGCCGCTGAGAAAAAGCACTGTATCCTGTAAGGCTCCCAGATACACAGTTAAGTGCTAAACGCACATAAAGCGTGATCATGCGCTAATGTTCTCGCGGGAGTCACCCGCAATCTATGGCGTCTGAACGCCAGGCCCTGAATACGGCAATCAAACTCCTCACCGGTTATGCCGGTATTCTAGTGGCTTATTTCAGCCGGGTCCCTATCCATACATACACATGACCACACTGGCGCATAGCATACAATGATTGATATTAGCGCATGGCGGCCCAGCCATGCTACCCTTTTATAGCAACAGCTACAGGACCTTCCAGGAACAAGGACCAATGAGAAGCTGTTACAAACAAACGTAGCTACATGACCTTCCTGGCGGACCAATAGGAGCGCTGCAGCACCTGAACATGTGACCCCTGATCTCCAATGAGAGATCTCACTCTGGGCATGCTCAGATGGGAAAACGCAGGACTTTGTCTCAAAGACGACTGCTCCAGCACTGGCTATAATAGCAGATCCGGGAAAGGCAGCAGCAAGTCACTGCACAGTAGAGGAGTGGGCAAGACGCCTGGACCGACGTCTCTGCTGAGCAGGCTCCACTGCGGCCGGAGATGAATGGGAGACCGCAGCGGGACGGGTTCGAGACTCCCCTTGTGCAGCAGCGGGAAATCGAACCCTAACACACACAGACGCTCACAGGCTCAGTATGGATTAGACCAGAATATAAAAAGCAGAAAGAGAGTACTGTATCAGAAGCGTACAGCTGTATACAATGTAGGGGTAATTGTAAATCTCTGTATAAATTTTCGGAGGCTCACAGGCTCAGTATGGATTATACCAGAATATAAAAAGCAGAAAAAGGGTACTGTATCAGAAGCACACAGCTGTATACTGTGTAGGGGAAATTATAAATTTCCATATATATTTCCGGAGTCACACACAGACGCTCACTCAATATGGATTAGACCAGAATATAAAAAGCAGAAAAAGGGTACTGTGTCAGAAGCGTACAGCTGTATACAGTAGTAGTGTAGGAGGGGTATGTTTCGTCAAACTCAATCTGACAGGTCGTCACGCCCCCTATCATTTATCCGTCTCCTTGTGATTTGATCTGTCTGGGAAATCAGGAGTGTTGAATCTGGGAAGTTCTATCAAAGTGATTCATGAATTTATTCGGTTCTATTTATATTTTATCCATCTCCTTGTGGATTTGATCAGTCTGTGGTGTGGTGAAAGGTGTATCAAGGCGAATCTTGATTTTATAAGGCTCTTTTTGTGGGGTATCTTTTAAGTCGTGCAGTAAATGTATGTAAAGGGATTTTCTAGCATGGGTGGCATTAAATCTGAGATTTGTGGGGGCTCTTTTAAGTCCACCAGTAAATGTATGTAAAGGATTTTCTAGCATGGGATTAAATCTGAGTGTGTGCTTCACTCGCTGTAAAGTTATATTTTAGTAGTCTATGTACAGGCTAAAGAAGTTTATTGTACAGTATTATTCAGTATATAAGAAGTTTTTCCCCATAGAGAATTAAAGAAAAGATAGGATCCGTATCTTTTTAGCAGGGCTGCACCAGGGATATGTCTGGACAAGTCTAGTAAAGTACAATTGACAGAAGCTCGCATCTTAACATGCTATTTAGATATGGTAATTCACTTGATAGAAATTACGCATAGTAATTAGCACTGTATTGTGTATAGCCCGGCATACTCAGCTATATTGTGTATAGCCCGGACATGTCCGGGCATGCCCGGACATGTCCTTTAAATGGTCATATTATGTATATGGCCGTGTTACAATATTACACACGGGCATGTTTAAACGGGCATATTATGTATATGGCCGTGTTACAATATTACACACGCAAATGTTTCATTCGCATTTTTAAAAAAGCAATGACACGGTATTGTAAAACAAGGTTACAAGATTTTATTGTAATAAATAAATACATCTCAAAGACATTTCAAGCATTGAACTAATTGTGACACCAAAATGGCGATACAAATGGCGATACAGACAGGTTATGGTGTTCTCTCTAGACAGGCGCAAGTTTGGTGAATATTCCAACAGATGTAGTGTGGAGTTTTTAAATTTGATTTTCTCTCAGCAATAAAATTTCTCACAATTGTATCATTACGCGGTTTATCAGCAGAAAAGCTCTCCAATATCTTACTGAACGGCATGTTCCGAGCTAAAAAATGTAAAAAGTACACGCAGTAGTGACTGTATTAAATTGAATACTAACACGATTCCAGCAACTTGATGACAAATTCAGAGCAAATTCGTTATTTCGGGACATGTACCGGCCTATTTTGCTACATGCCCACTCCTACGCAGCGATTTTGAGCACCATTCAACAAAAATCGGGTACAAACTTTTTAGCATAGCTGTGTTTCTGACTCTCAGCTGTTATTTTAAACAGTTACCATACCGATATTGTAGCGAATCAAGGTGTATTAAATTGAATACTAACACGATTCCAGCAACTTGATGACAAATTCAGAGCAAATTCGTTATTTCGGGAGTGTGTACCGGCCTATTTTGGCACATTCCCACTCCCACGCAGCGATTTTGACCACCATTCAACAAAAATCGGGTACAAACTTTTTAGCATAGCTGTGTTTCTGACTCTCAGCTGCTATTTTAATAGTTACCATACCGATATTGTAACGAATCAAGGTGTATTAAATTGATTACTAACACGATTTCAGTAACTTGATGACAAATTCAGAGCAAATTCGTTATTTCGGGACGTTGTCCCGGCCTATTTTGGTACATGCCCACTCCTATGCAGCGATTTTGAGCACCATTCAACAAAAATCGGGTACAAACTTTTCAGCATAGCTGTGTTTCTGACTCTCAGCTGATATTTTAAATAGTTACCATACCGATATTGTAGCGAATCAAGCTGTATTAAATTAAGTCAAGCAAATTCGTTATTTTGGGAGAGGCCTAGGCCTATTTTTTAACTATGCTAACCCCTCAGATATGAAAGACAGGCAGCTCTTTTTCAAGAAAACTGTCACTGTGGTGCTTTTTTCTAGCCTTCATCAGTGTAGCCGCTAGGATACACGGACCCCTACAGCTCATCCCTATGGTGTAGTTTAATGTAGGGGGCAAACAGATCATCGCTGGTGTTTGGAAAATACCATATTTCATAGATGGTGGTGATCCGCTGAATCATTTTTAAACATTTCACGCCACTCATGCACCCACAGCACACTTATGGTGTACCCGCGTCGCTGCAGCTAGCGCTTTTTAGCTAAAAAAGGCATGATATAACTGCCAGCAGGTGATGTTTGTGACCTTATTTGCATCATTTTCATTATAGCACGACGGACAGCCATGGAAAAAACAACCCTGAAATTCAAAAACTATGTGCTGGCCGTTAACATACGCATAGTCATCTAGAAAATATTGAGTGAGTTGCTTCACAAACCCTCTCAAGGCATGCTGAATGTCAATGTTCTCGGCATGTGCTACATACATGACCCACTGTATAGCCTGGGATGCGTAGCGTTCTTGTTGCACAGGCCTATTTTTAAAGATGCTATACCCCCTCAGATATAAAAGACAGGCATGTTGGGACGTTGTCCCGGCCTATTTTGGCACATGCCCACTCCTATGCAGCGATATTGAGCACCGTTCAACAAAAATCAGGTACAAACTTTTTAGCATAGCTATGTTTCTGACTCTCATGCCATGCCAGAAAGGCCTATTTTGGCACAGGCCCACGCCTATGCAACGATTTTGACCAGCATTCAACAAAAAATTGGGTACAAACTTTTTAACATACCTGTGTTTCGGACTCTCATGCCATACCAGAAGCACCCTGTGCCATGTACTCTAGCCCATAATATTTCACATCGGGTATGGGACCTACATAGCTTTGTTTTCTCAGGTATTAAAAAAGTGTGGAAAACTGAAAATCCCGTGGCCTGAGGTAATTTAGTGAGCTTCATGGGGATAAAATTTAGCGAGTCTATGAGCCTTATAGACAAATTTGGTATCGTCACACACAAGACCACGACACCTCGGGCTATCACATTTACCGGTAGTTTTCAAAAACCGCTGCCTTAACAATAAAGTAAGAATCGTGTCGACCTGCATTGTGGGCTATAAATGTATACCCTGAAAATTTACCATTGGTAAAGAACAGTAAAAAGTCGTGCGTACAACTATCACCCTCAAACTCCCAGCGCTATCACAAACACTATTACCTACAGACGCGGCCTCACGAGAATTTCTGTATGTGTGTATCAAGATGCTCCCTGCTTTGACCGATTGTTTGCTCATGAATGCTGCCAGCTCCAGGGGCATCATGGTTATGTAAATGCGCTGTGAGATCGTGTAACAGCCCCTAGGGGGTAGTGTTGAGCGATACGATACCGCAATTATCGGGTATCGGCCGATATTAGCTCTATCGGACTTTCGATACTTAGTTCCGATATTTTCGTCTTATCGGATACCGGATC
>JARQOD010006132.1:0-44452 GCA_033576555.1 Oophaga sylvatica | reverse complement strand
CCCATTAAAAATTGTGGTCAATCATCAAGAGACGGGTGGACAAACAAAAACCTAAAATTCTGACAAAATGAAAGCATTGATTGTGCAAGAATGGACTGCTACAGTCAGGATTTGGTCCAGAAGTTGATTGAGAGCATGCCAGGAGAATTGCAGAGGTCCTGAAAGAAGAAAGGTCAACACTGCAAATATTGACTTGCTGCATTAACTCATTCTAACTGTCAATATAAGCTTTTGCTAAGGGTATGCCACACTAAGCGAGATCGCTCAAGCGACAGCGATTTTGTGACGCAGCAGTGACATCGTTAGCGACATCGCTATGTGTGACATGTAGCAGCGATGCGGCCCCCGCTGTGAATGTCGCTGATCGTGCACGAACGGTTGGGCCGTATTTTGGCGTCCCGCTGGTGAGCCTGCATCGCTGTGTTTGACACCTTTTATGAACGATGTGCGACCTCGTGGCGACTCATATGTCAGCGGCGCAGGCGGGACTAGGTTTCTTTAGTAACGCCCCTCAGTTCCGATTGTTGGCCACATCACCTCACAATAAAAAATGGCAAATCGAGCAAACGCAATAGCAGCACAAACTGTCACTTGCGATCGCAATGGCGTGTCATGTCTGTGTGGCTGGGGCGCCTAGCTGGGACCTGTAACTTGCGATCGCAATGGCGTCGCTTGTCTGTGCGTTGTTGGTGGGGTCACTTTGCGATCGCAATGGCGTCTCATGTCGGCGTGGCTGGGGCGCCTGGCTAGGACCTGTAAGGTTGCGATCTCAATGGCGTCGCGTGTCTGTGCATTGTTGGTGTGGTCACTTTGCGATCGCAATAGCGTCTTTGAGTCGCAAGTGCGATTAGTTTATAGCGTACGTACGTCGTGACGTCACGACGCTGGCGTCGTTCATGCGGCGTTAATATCTTGTGACTATGGCGGCAAGGCAGCAGCGTGCATCAGCCTGGGGGGATGCTGAGGTGCGTTTACCTCATCCGGAATAGTGATGCATGGGACTATGGGTGCAGCAAACCGACGGCGCGTCCCATGCATCACAAAAAAGTAGTACTGCGCCGGATCCAGAGGGGCCTTCTCGGCGGTTCGGGTGCAGAGGACGAGCAAGCAAATCAGAAAGAAGCTGGCGGACCTGTGCTACCGCTCGAGCGAAAGGGTCGCCAGCATCCGTGCAGAGCTTCGCAGGCTCGTGGTGAGTGTTGGGAGGGTATCTGGAGAGGCTAGGTTAAGGCTGTGACGGGAGTACCTGTAGTGATGGGGTTACAGTCATGCGGAAGTACTTGGCAGCGATGGGGTTACGGACAGTGACGGGAGTACCATTAATGATGGGGTGACGGACAGTATAGTCCTCCATACATTTTATGGGCCCACATGGTGCGCCATACAGAATGGGCCCATATGTGCTCCATATGATGCTCCATATATAAATGTGATGTTGCATAAATAATGAACTATATGATGCCCTAGTATATGATGGGCCCCATATATAATTCTCCAGTGTATAATGCTCCCCATATATTGCTCCAAACATTTAATACAAAGAAAGACCTCTCCTCACTGGCACTGCTCTACTCTGGACTTGTCAGGAAATGCGGAAGATGTCACAGCGGTGGAGCAGGGAGGTGTTGACGAGTACCAATAGTGAGGGGGTTACAGCATGACGGAAGTACTGGCAGTGACGGGATACCAGTAGTGATGGGAGTACAGCTGACGGGGTTTGTAGAAGGATTAAATTTTACTGAAATGTATTTTTTATTTGCAGCACCACCTTCACCTGCAGCTGCACCACCGTCCCCCGCAGCCCCCACAGCGCCATCACCAGGGGCATCACCATGTCCACGCACCCAGGGCCGGCATCAGCACCCCGGCACACCCGGGCAAGTGCCGGGCCCTGAGCAGGCGGGGGGGCCCACTCGCCGTCTGGCACCCCCGCTTCCCAGTTAGCGAGGAGAGCGGTGTCAGCGCCGCCACTGCCCCCCCCGCTTGCTCAGGGCCCCGGCATCAGCTGGCACAATACTTACCTCTCCCGTGCCTCCGCTGCTGCAGCTACGGGCTCCAGGGGCGCCGGCGCTTTCCTCTCCCAGCAGCGCCCTGAATGACGTCATTCATTCAGCGGCCGGCTTGTGGCAGAGAGCGGGGACGCTGGACAGGTAAGACGTGTGTGTGTGTGTGTCTCTGTGTGTGTCTGTGTGTATGTAGTGCGGTGCTTTGTGTGTGTGTGTGTATGTGTGTGTGTATGTATGTATGGAGAGAGTGCTTGTGTGCTGTGGTGCTGTCTGTGTGTGATGATGGGCAGGCATTGTGATAATGGGGAGGCATTGATGATGGGGAAAGATGATGATGGGCGGGCATTGCTGATAATGGGGAGGCATTGATGATGATGATGGGGAGAAGATGATGATAATGGGCAGGCATTGATGATAATGGGCAGGCATTGATGATGGGGAGAAGATGATGATGGGCAGGCATTGCTGATAATGGGGAGGCATTGATGATGATGGGGAAAGATGATGATAATGGCAGGCATTGATGATAATGGGCAGGCATTGAGATGGGGAGAAGATGATGATGGGCAGGCATTGATGATTTTGGGGGAGGAGATGATGATGGGCAGGCATTGCTGATAATGGGGAGGCATTGATGATGATGGGGAGAAGATGATGATAATGGGCAGGCATTGATGATAATGGGCAGGCATTGATGATGGGGAGAAGATGATGATGGGCAGGCATGATGATGATGGGGAGGAGAATGATGATGAGGGCAGGCATTGATGATAATGGGGGGGCCCATGATGATAATGGGGAGTCTTTCCCACAGCGCCCTTTCTGAGCCGTAACAGTGCAGAACGCAGTACAGCGCAGAGGAGAGCCCCAAATTATTTGTATGGAGCATTAATGGGGACCAGTATCCTGTATGGAGCATTATATGGGGACCAGTATCCTGTATGGAGCATTATATTGGGTCCAGTATTCTGTATGGAACATTATTTTTGGGTCCAGTATTCTGTATGGAGCATTATATGGGGGGTGACATCCTGCATGGGGTATTATATGGGTGATGAGGGGGAGACTGTGGTGCCCATAATATTGTATGGAGGACTGTACTGTCCGTCTGTTCTGTGCGCTGTGAGGATTTGGCGGTTTTTGAGCTATTGTACAATTTACAAAAAGATATCACTCATGTTAATGGAAGAAGTGAAGTATTTTGCATTGTACTGTACCTATATTTCTCTGCTGTATCTGTGCATATGAATCGTGGTCTGTGTTAAAGGGGCCCACTGAGGCTCTTTCCCGCCCGGGGCCCATAAAAACCTGGAGCCGGCCCTGCATGCACCCCTTCAAACCAGCACCTACCCCGCCTCCACTTTTGGGGTCATCATCCCCATCCCCCCGAGGATTCTCTCCAGCGTCACTCCGTACGCGTATGCAGGCTCGCCTTCAGGTAATTAAGCTTCCGACAAGTTTGACAACTTTGTTAGATGATAAAAAAATGTTTAAGGGCTGTTGTGATATATAATTTTTCTTGTTTTCCCTAGCCGGGGGTGCCGCAGGTTCTGGATGGGCAGTAAGTGGGTCTTCAGGGGAACTGCAGTCGCCCCAAAACCGTAAGGCAACAGCAAACATGTAACATGTACATGTTGAGTTGCAACAGAATTCCCTGTTAACTGTTACCATTACCTCCACAGAAATCCCACTGCCCGGACCTGCGGATGTCAACCGACGGATGATGGCAGCCATGCATCAACACGGGGTGATGCTGGAGAGGTTTTTTGCTACCCTAAAAAGGGGGGGCAGTAGTTAATTTTTTTGTTTTTGTTTTTTTTGTTTTTTATTATTATTATTTGTATTTTATTGTTTTTTTATTTTTAGTTTTTTCACTTGCTATTACTGTATATGACTAAAATATATGATATATTTTAGTTTATATACGCAGCTGTGGTGTATTATTTTTATTATAAGGTTTTAGCGCTAGTGTGACAGGGCCTTTAAAAGAAATGTTTCAAATTTTTATATTTTTTTCATTACATTTTTTACCAATGCTGGAACTCCTATGACTGCTGGTACTCCCATGTCCCCGTGTGTGACAAGTAGAAACAAGTAGATGTAATAAAAATACAAATTTTTAATAGTTGTCAACAAAATTGTTGACATTAATAAGAATAAAAGACCACAATTCACTAGATAAATAAGATTTTTATTAAAAAAAATGTAACAATGTAAAAAAAATATAGACAAACTTTTGAAAATATTTTAAAAACTACAACTGCTGGTAACATGGATCGTTTTCCATTACCACGTTGCCTCGGCGGTGTATAAAAATAAGGTGGGGTAACAACGTTTTGGTTGGTTGATTTATCCCCAATTGGGGTTTGGCACAGGATTGTTGGGCCATGAGTACTCCGGGTAGTGCTGTCTGGCCGTGACGACATAACTGTTATTAAGGTTTCCTAATGACGCTTGAGTCAGGACCTCAAACATGAGTCCTCCTGCATGAACCCGCTGTATAGGATCCAGTGTTGGGAGCTTCTCATTAACGTAGTATGCAAAGCCAGTTATTTTCGTTGTTTTTTTTTCCGCCGTAAGGTTTTTTTGGCAATTTCAATCAGTTTGGAGTAGCCGAGGTGGGAGCCTTCCTTTTCTACCAGAAAATGTAAGCCGCTCCGCACAGATGAGGATGGTGGCTCAACTACTTCGTCGTCTTGGACCAACGCCATGCTGTCTTCTTCAGTCGGAGGTGTGGAGACAGCCTCTTCTGTGTCCTGCATGAACAAAAAAACGAATGGTAAATCACAAAGAAAAAGAAATTTATCTTCACACTATAACACCCAAATACAGCAAAAATGTGAAAACGACACTTGTAAAGGGAAAGGCCTAAAACCGTTCAGCTAGATAAATTATCAGTACATGAAGGGATTAATTCAGCCATTTTATCTACCATTCCACAATTATATTTTTAATTTCAAGTCCACTTGGGCATGTACATTAAAATGTGTTTTAATACAAAGGTACTTACATGTACAACAGGGGAGTCCGGCTGGATCACCGGGTCTTGTTCCAACATGGAAGTCACTTGTCTGGGTACTTCTTGGTCCCTTGTGAAAGAAAATAGCTCAAAGTACCACAATTTGGGGACATAAACATCTTCGGCCCCAGCTCCAACTTGTTAGAATTTGTCTTTTTAATTCTTTTTTGTAAACTGTGCGGAGGGCCTGAATCCGTTTTCTCACCAATGACTCATCCGCTGGTCATCGGGATATCGGTTTTGCACAGCTCCACCAGTTTTTGTACACATCCTTCTTTTTAAGCCTGTTGCTGTAATCAGCCGACTTTATTTTCCACAGGCAAGGCATCGAGCGGTACATCTCGATGAATTCCCACAGAAATTCATGCTTATGGGCCCATCTGTAATAAAAAAAGGGATTATGTGAGAACGGCAGAAGGCTAAATAAAATGCTTACATAGCTTACAAACATAGAAAACAGCAGGGAACATAAAATGGTGGTTTTGGGCGCAGCTGGAGAAAACAATGGCAGACCTAAATAAAAATCATAAATGGACAACTACGGTGAAAACAGCGGGGATCATAAAATGGTGGTGGGTGGCGCAGCTGGAGAAAACAATGGCAGACCAAAAAAAAAAACAAAATGGACAACTACGGTAAAAAACAGCAGGGATCATAAAATGGTGGTGGTGGGCGGGCCAGATCAAAACAATGGCAAACAAAAAAAAAATTTATGGACGACAATGGTTTAACAACAGCTGGATCTAAAAATGGATCTGTAAAATTAATTTAAAAAAAAATTAAAAATTAAATGTGACAAAAAAAAATACCTACCTTACAAGACTTGTTTTGATCCTGGAAAAAAAAAAAAAGGGAAACGCGATAGCGCCACAAACTGGATCGCAGAAAAAATAACGGCACTGACTGGACGCAGCTAATACAAGAGGCACAGACTGGATCGCAGCAAGTGCAATAGAGGCACAGACTGGATCGCAGAAAAAAAAGATCAATAACGGCGCAGACTGGATCGCAGCAAACGCATAGTGGCACAAACTGGATCGCAAATGCAATAGAGGCAATGACTGGATCGCAGAAAAAAGATCAATAACGGCGCAGACTGGATCGCAGCAAACGCAATAGTGGCACAAACTGGATCGCAGTAGCTGCATAGAAGCTAGCAGGACGCACTGGAATGATGCTGGAGATTTGAATGAACCGCTTCCCCCTCAAGAGCAATGGAAAGGAGCGCTAATACGTCGTCTTTTATGACGCGGTCATCCAATCACAAAGCGAGAGAGCTGTGACAAACAGTCATGACATATATAGTGACCACCAATCTTGCTGAGGGGTGTGGAAAAGGTTGCGCTCAATCACGTCTATCGAGGTCGTGATCTTTGACAAACATGCTGTATGGCACATCCTAACGACCGCTGAAGTCGTTATACAGATCGCTGATAGCTGATGCGTCGTTGATGAGATATTCCTGTTTGGAAGCTACTAGCGACCTTAAAGCGATCACACCAATGATCTCGTTAGCTTGCTTCGTTGTCGTGATCGCTAGTGTGATCGCTTAGTGTGGCAGTACCTTTTTCATATGTTTGCAATTATATTTCTGTCTGTGATAAAAACATCTGTCAAACACACATAAAAACCAGAGGGCAGCAGATCACGTGAAAATATAATATTTGTGTTTATTCTCAAAACTTTTGGCCATGACTGTAGACTGTCAGCCCTTGTGGGCATGGTCCTCTCTCCTTCTGTACTTGTGTGTCCCTTGTCTCGCACATGTTAATTGTAATTGTCTATATTCCCCTTTTCACATGTAAAGCGCCATGGAATAAATGGCGCTATATAAATGTATAATAATAATAATAATAAATTATACCGTATTCAGATACATGAATTATTAATATGGGATATAGTATGGCATGTAAAGTTTTGGCACCCCTGGTCAAAATTAATGATATTGTGAACAGTTAAGCAAGTTGAAGATGAAATGGTCTCTAAAAGGCCTAAAGTTAAAGATTACACATTTCGTTAGTATTTTAGGCAAAACTATATACAGTCATGGCCAAAAGTTTTGAGAATGACACAAATATTAATTTTTACAAAGTCTACTGCTTCACTTTTCTAATGGCAATTTGCATATACTCCAGAATGTTATAAAGAGTGATCAGCTTAACAGCAATTTCTTGCAAAGTCAATATTTGGCTAGAAAATGAACTTTATCCCCCAAAACACATTTCCCAAAATCATTGCAGCCTTGCCTTAAAAGGACCAGCTAACCTCTTTTCAGTGATTGCTCCATTTAACACAGGTGGGTGTTGATGAGGACATGGCTGGGGATCAATCTGTCATGATTAAGTAAGAATGACACCACTGGACACTTCAAAAGGAGGCTGGTGCTTGGCATCAATGTTTCTCTTCTGTTAACCATGGTTATCTCTAAAGAAACACGTGCAGTCATCATTGCAATGCACAAAAATGGCCTAACAGGGAAGAGTATCGCAGCTAGAAAGATTGGGAGCTCAGTCAACAATCTATCGCATCATCAGAACTTCAAGGAGAGAGGTTCCTTGTTGCCAAAAAGGCTCCGGGGCCCAAAAAGACCAGCAAGCGCCAGGACCGTCTCTTAAAAGTGTTTCAGCTGCAGGATCGGGCTACCAGCAGTGCAGAGCTTGCTCAGGAATGGCAGCAGGCAGGTGTGAGTGCATCTGCACGCACTGTGAGGCGGAGACTCTTGGAGCAAGGCCTGGTCTCAAGGAGGGCAGCAAAGAAGCCACTTCTCTCCAGAAAAAACATCATGAACAGACTGATATTCTGCAAAAGGTACAGGCAGTGGACTGCTGAGGACTGGGTAAAGTTATTTTCTCTGATGAATCCCCTTTTCGATTGTTTGGGACATCAGGAAAACGCCTCATTCGGAGAAGACAAGGTGAGCGCTACCACCAGTCTTGTCTCATGCCAACTGTTAAGCATCCGAAACCATTCATGTGTGGGGTTGCTTCTCAGCCAAGGGAATCGGCTCTCTCACAGTCTTGCCTAAAAACACAGCCATGAATAAAGAATGGTACCAGAATGTCCTCCAAGAGCATCTTCTCCCAACCCTCCAAGAGCAGTTTGGGGATCAACAATGCCTTTTCCAGCATGATGAAGCACCTTGCCATAAAGCAAAGGTGATAACTAAATGGCTCAAGGAACAAAACACAGAGATTTGGGTCCATTGGCTGGAAACTCCCCAGAATCTAATCCAATGTGAACTTGTGGTCAATCATCAAGAGACGGGTGGACAAACAAAAACCTAAAAATTCTGACAAAATGAAAGCATTGATTGTGCAAGAATGGACTGCTATCAGTCAGGATTTGGTCCAGAAGTTGATTGAGAGCATGCCAGGAGAATTGCAGAGGTCCTGAAGAAGAAGGGTCAACACTGCAAATATTGACTTGCTGCATTAACTCATTCTAACTGTCAATATAAGCTTTTGTTACTCATATTGTTTGCAATTATTATATTTCTGTCTGTGATAAAAAACATCTGTCAAACACACATAAAAACCAGAGGGCAGCAGATCATGTGAAATATAATATTTGTGTCATTCTCAAAACTTTTGGCCATGATGGTACTTATTATGTCATTTTTAAATTACATAAAGGAAATAGGGCTGATGCAAAAGTTTAGGCACTGTTGGAGATTTGTGTCTTCAGATAACTTTGACCAATGTTTCAGATCTTAATTAGCCAATTAGGGTTATGGCTTGTTCACTATCATCCTTAGGAGAGGCCAGGTGATGAAAAATTTCCCAGCTTTATAAAAACCCAGCCTCCTCTAACCTTGTGCCAAAAAACAGCAGCCATGGGTTATTCTAAGCAGCTGCCTAGCACTCCTAAAATGAAAATGGTGGAGACCCACAAAGCAGGAGAAGGCTATAAGAAGATAGCAAAGAATTTTCAAGTTGCCCTTTGTTAGGGTCTGCAGAATGCACCAAATATAAGATGTAGAGAGGTGCGTTCGCAGCCCGGGTCCACCGTGCAGGCGGAGCCTGCTGCTAGTAAGATGGCGCAAGAAGCGAACTCTGTGATCCCGCAGAGTCGCCAAAATAAACGCCGTAACGCGCTGTGGTAATATGTGCGAACTCTGTTATTCCACAGAGCCGCTAGAAGGAGTGCCGCAGTGCTATATGGCGATGTGTGCAAACTCAGTTAAACCCACTGAGTCATAAGGTAAACATGCTAGGGCGCTGTCCCAGCGTTGAAAGCGAACTCTGTTGCATCACAGAGTCGCTGAGACAAACTTCTGTGTCCTGTTAGGCACCCAGGTACACAGTTGACTGCCAAGCGAACATAGAAAGTGATCATGCGCTAATGTCCTCGCGGGAG
The DNA here is from genome assembly GCA_033576555.1 of Oophaga sylvatica. Taxonomy (NCBI): domain Eukaryota; kingdom Metazoa; phylum Chordata; class Amphibia; order Anura; family Dendrobatidae; genus Oophaga; species Oophaga sylvatica. The sequence continues at coordinate 35,071 of JARQOD010006132.1, read as the reverse complement.
TCACCCGCAATCCATGGCGTCTGAACGCCAGGCCCTGAATACGGCAATCAAACTCCTCACCGGTTATGCCGGTAATCTAAGGCATCTAAGACACCGACCCTGACCAGCTAGCATACCAAGCTCCTCACCGATTAGGTCGGTATTGTAAGGCGTATTTCAGCCACCCTAACCACACACACGCATGACCATACTGGCGCAAAGCATATAACGTTGATACTAGCGCACGGCCGTGCGGTAAGGACAGCCTTTTTAGCAGCCACGAGAAAAAGACCTTGCAGGAAGGATCAATGGGAAGCGTTATTGATTGGTAGCTGAGGAGAGCAGCAAAAAAGGAAATACACCAGAGCAGTTGGAAACTATGAGATTGCAGTACCCTGACTAACCACCACAACTAGAGGCAGCCGTGGAGCGTTCCTACGTTGGTCCTAGACGCCTCGTCACAGCCTGAGAAACTAACTACACCTAAAGATAGAAAGAGGAAAGCTATCTGCCCCGGAGCAGATCCCAAAGAACATAGAAAGCCCCCAAACATGTAATGGCGGTTAGACAAGAAGAAATACTGACAGACAGAAAATAGTATGAGCAAACGTTGGGGCCCAAACTTACTAAACAGAAAAGGACAGGAAGGGCACTCACTGCAATCCCAAAAAACCCCGAAAAGCACCAACTCTACCAATCCCAAAAACACCTGAGATCACACGACCTCTACCACCTAAATTAGTTCTCTGGGTAACCAAAAACAAAACAGCAGCCACTGAAAAAACTGGAAAAAGCAAATGTACAAACATCAGTGGCTGAACTGAACTGAGAGGGCAAAGCCCCCAGAAGGGACCCTGAAGGCCCCCACAGAAGTGCAGGACAAAATGCAAAAATCAAGCACAAAAACAAAAAGAAGAAAATGTCTTATCTGATAGCAGGAGATTCAGAAACGACACAGCAGGCTACCAAGGAAACAGGAATCAAGGATTGAGACCAAACAATTGATCACCGCAACCCTGATGGGAAGGCGACTCCCTTATATAAGACCAGTCAGTAACACCTGATTCCCAATCCTCAATATCTTCACTGGACAGTCCAGTACCGTTTGTAACCACCAGAGGGAGCTTCTGCTCAGAACTCATTTCCAGCCTATTCACAACAGTACCCCCCCTTGAGGAGGGGTCACCGAACCCTCATTTGAGCAACCAGGTCGGTCAGGATGAGTTCTATGATACGCACGGATGAGTCTCCTAGCATGGATGTCCGAAGCAAACACCCAAGAATTGTCTTCCTGACCATAACCTCTCCATTTAACCAAATACTGGAGTTTCCGTCTAGAAAAACGAGAATTCAATATTTTCTCAACCACATACTCCAGATTGCCTCAACCAAAACAGGGTCAGGAGCACAGTAGTAGGAACCACTGGCTCAACAAACCTCTTCAACAAGGACTTGTGGAACACGTTATGGATCTTAAATGTCCCTGGAAGAAGCAAACGAAAAGAAACAGGATTAAGAATCTCATGACCCTTATAAGGTCCAATGAACCTGGCTTAAATTTAGGAGTTGCCACTCTCATAGGAATATTTCTTGAGGACAACCAGACCAAATCCCCCACTTTAAACCGAGGCCCATCATCCTATGCCGTTAGCAACCGCTGGGCCCTCTCCTGAGAGAGGGACAACCTCTCCACTACCTGGTCCCAAATCTGTTGCATACGCTCCACAACAGATCAACACCTGGCCAGACAGAAGCCTCTGTCTGTCCTGAAGAAAATCGAGGGTGAAACCTAGAATTACAGAAAAATGGAGACATCAAAGTGGCAGAGCTAGCCCTATTATTAAGAGCAAACTCACCAAAGGCAAAAAAGAGACCCAGTCATCCTGATCAGCAACACAAAGCATCTTAGATAGTCCTCCAATGTCTGGTTTGTTCTCTCATTTTGACCATTGGTCTGAGGATGAAACGCCGAGGAGAAAGAAAAATTGAACACCAAATTTAGAACAAAAGGTCCTCCAAAATCTAGAAACAAACTGGACTCCTCTGTCAGACCAATGTTCTCAGGAATGCCGTGTAAACGAACCACGTGCTGATGGAACAAAGGCACCAATTCAGAGGAGGAAGGCAACTTAGGTAATGGCACAAGATGTATCGTCTTGGAAAACCTATCGCAAATCACCCAGATGACGGTCATTCTCTAAAGAAACAGGGAGGTCGGAAATGAAATCCATAAGATATGGGTCCATGGTCTCTTGGGCACAGGTAATGGCATCAACAAACCACTAAACGAGAGCAAGGCTTGGAGCGAGAGCAAGTCCCGCAGGACTGCACAAACTCCCTGACATCCGAGACAAGGTAGGCCACCAAAAGGACCGACTAACCAAGTCTCTGGTACCAAAAATTCCGGGATGACCGGCCAACGGGGAACAATGAATCTCAGACATTACACTCTTTTTCCACTGGTCCGGGACAAACAATTTCCCAACGGGGCACCCGCTCGGGCTTATCCTCCTGACACCCCTCCAGAGCCAGTCTCAAATTGGGCGAGATGGCGGAAAGAACTCACCCTCTTTCAAAATAACAGAAGGATCAGATAACTCAGGAGAGTCCGCCAGGAAACTCCTCGAGAGGGCATCCGCCTTAACATTTTTAGTGCCAGGAAGAAAGGAAACCACAAAATTAAAACGTGTGAAAAACAAGGCCCACCTGGCCTGTCTAGGATTAAGTTGCTTGGCAGAATTACAGATAAACTAATTCTTATGGTCCGTAAGGACCACCACCTGATGTTTGGGTCCCTCCAGCCAATGTCTCCACTCTTCAAAAGCCCACTTCATAGCTAATAACTCCCGATTACACACGTCATAATTACGTTCAGTGGGAGAAATTTTCGAGAGAAAAAGGCACAAGGGTTACTTTTAGAGTCTCTGGATCTCTTTGGGGCAAAACGGCACCTGCCCCAATTTCAGAGGCATCAACCTCCACCTGAAAGGTAGAGAAACATCAGGCTGCCGTAGAACAGGAGCAGAAGTGAATCTCTGCTTAAGTTCCTGAAATGCAGAGATTGCCTCAGGAGGCCAATTCACCACATCGAACCCTTCTTGGTCAAATCATTAATGGTTTAACAATAACAGAGAAATTTTCCAATAAATTTACGATAAAAATTGCAAAACCCAAGAATCTTTGAAGAGCCTTAATGAAGTAGGTTGGACCCAATCACAGATAGCCTGAACTTTGACCGGGTCCATTTCAATAACAGATGGGGGCAAAATGAATCCCAGAAATGGATCCTGTGAACGCCAAAAAGACACTTTGATCCCTTTACATACAGAGCATTCTCTCTCAAAATCTGGAACACAGTTCGAACATGTTTTACATAGAGTCCCAATCATTGGAAAAAATCAAGATTCTCCAAATAAAACAATCAAAATTATCCACAAAAATCCCTGAAAATGTCATTCATGAAGGACTGGAAGACAGAAGGAGCATTAGTGAGCCCAAAGGGCATCACAAGGTACTCAAAATGCCTTCAGGGGTATTAAATGCCGTCTTCCATTCATCCCCGTGCTTAATGCGAAAAAGGTTATATGCCCCCCTGAGGTCCCAGCTTGGTAAACCAAGTAGCGTTTTTCACCCTGGAAAACAGATCAGAGATCAAGGGTAACGGATATTGATATTCACATAATATTGTTCAAGAGACGATAATCAATACCGCCTTAATGAACCATCCTTTCTGGCCACAAAGAAAAAACCGGCACCTAAGGGTGAAGAGGATGGTCTGATATGACCCTTCTCCAATGACTTCTTTGATATAAGACCGCATAGCGTCATGTTCAGGTACAGACAGTTAAAAAGGCGACCTTTAGGGAATTTACTACCAGGCACTAATTCAATAGCGCAGTCATAGCTCCTATGGGAGGTAAGGATGCAGATTTACTTTCGCTAAACACATCAGAAAAATCAATCAAAAAGTCAGGAACATCCTGAGCCTGGGGGAGGCAGAAAAAACAGGAGTGTTAGTATTAACAACATTGGCAGCCCCAACTGGTAACAGACACAGATTTCCAATCCAAAACAGGATTATGAGACTGTAACCAAGGGAAACCCATTACGATAATGTCATGCAGATTATACAGAACCAAAAATTCGCAACTCTCCTGATATCAGGTTCTAACCTCATTATCACCTGAGTAGAGAACTGAGGTTTATTCTCAGCCAAAGGGTAGAATCAATCCCCAGTAGGGGAATAGACTTCCTAGGGGTATCAAGGGAAACCCACAACGTTTAGCAAAATCAAAATCCATCAGGTATTAGCTGCTCCAGAATCAACAAAACCTGAGCAAAAAATGAGGACAGAGAGCATATCAGGGTAACAGTTAATAAAAACTTAGTCTGAACACTACCCAAGACAACGAGCGTGCAAAACGTCTTCCCCGTTTAGGGCAACTGAAATAGCATGAGGGGCACACCACAGTAGAAACATAAACCCATTGCGCTTTCGAAATTCTGACGCTGTCCCCAGAAAAACCACTTTCACACTGCATGGATTTAGAAGCAGGTTCACAAGGCAACATTATCCATGCTACCTTTCCGCTCAAGCAAACTCTGTCAATTTGATCGCTAAGACATAGAACATTGAGACCAGAGGGAACAGGGAATCCCACCATAACACCTTTACATTATCTGACAGTCCCTTCCGAAAAAGAGCTGCCAAACTCGTCATTCCATTTGGTCAGGAGCCCACCTACGGAATCCTGACAGTATAACTCAGCGCCACAAGCCCCTGACTTAATGCCAACAAAGTTTTTTCAGCTTTATCAGTACATTAGGCTACGTACAATAACCCCAAAGCCTGAAAAAACGCCAACATCACCAAAACAGGATCCCCAGGTGTCAGGGAAAAGCCCAATCCGAGGGTTTCCCGCGCAGAGAAAAGTTTCAATTGAACCTCTGCGCGCTTCCCTGAGGACTTAGATTTTAAGGCAAAAAAACAATTTACAGTTATTTTTAAATTCAAAACTTGCTCGATCCCCCGAAAACAAATCTGGCATGGGAATCCTGGTTCCACAACAGGAAACCCCCCGCAAGATAGGTACAAACTCCGAACTCATGGAAAGCTGATCCACACGCCAACAACGTGCAAACTCCATTGAGAGAGGAAAAAATCCTCCTCAGCACCCGAGATACGAGGAAAAAAAAAAATGCAACAAACAGAAAAAAAAAACCTGACAACTCGACAACTTTTTTTCTTTCCACAATATTTTTCCCTTTGTGAGTACCATATAATTTCAGTTTGGCCGGTGTACTGTTATGTTTGGTAGCTGAGGAGAGCAGGCAAAAAAGGAAAAAAACCAGAGCATTGGAAACTAGAGATTGCATACCCTGACTAACCCCCCCAAAAACTACAGGCAGCCGTGGAGCGTTCCTACGTTGGTCCTAGACGCCCGCACAGCCTGGAAACTAACTCCCAAAGATAGAAAGAGGAAAGCATCTGCCCGGAGCAGATCCCCAAAGAACTAGAAGCCCCCAAACTTAATGGCGGTTAACAAGAAAAATACTGACAGACAGAAAAAAGGAGAAACGTTGGGGCCCAAACTTACTAAAAAAAAGGACAGGAAGGGATCACTGCAATCCCAAAAAACCCCAAAACACCAACTCTACCATCCCAAAAAAACCCCGAGATCAAAAAACCTCTACCACCAAAATTTATTTCCTGGGTAAACAAAAACAAAACAGCAGCCATGAAAAACTGGAAAAAGCAAATGTACAAACATCAGTGGCTGAATGACTAGAGGGCAAAAGCCCCCAGAAGGGACCCTGAAGGCCCCCACGAAGGCAGGACAAAATGCAAAAATAAGCCAAAAAAAAAAAAAAGAAAATGTCTATCTGATAGCAGGAATTCAGAAACAACAGCAGGGGTACCAAGGAAACAGGAATCAAGGATTGAACCAGAACAATGATCACCGCAACCCGATGGGAAAGGCGACTCCCTTATTAAGACCAGTCAGTAACACCTATTTCCATCCCAATATCTTCACTGGACATCCATACCGTTTGTAACCAAGAGGGAGCTTCTGCCGAACTCTTTTCCCCTATTCACACAGGAACTGCTTCAAACATCAACAGCCCAGGGGCCTTCCTGAAGGACCATTAGGGTGGCAGCGTATCAGCAGGACCCCTGATTCAAATGGAAGATCTTGCCCTGGCATGCCGATGAAGCAACAAAGGATTATCCCAAATCTGCCTGCCCAACACGGTTGCAGCAGCAAGTTTTGCAGTAATGGGGCCCTGCAAGACCGCGGAGACGGCTCCGGCCTTATAGGGAACCACTGCGGCCGGAGACGGGGGGGGACCGCAGCGGGAACACTCAAGATTCCCCCTGTGCAGGAGTGGGAACTCAAACCCTAACACCCTTATCTCATTTTGAAATGTATTTAGAAATGGCAGTTAACAGCAACATGGAGGTCAAGATAGGTCGAAAGACCAGTGACAGCTGCCGTAAAATTGCTAGCAAGGCAAATCGGGAAAACCCCCTTGACTGCAAAAGAACTTAAAAGATTTAGCAACTCGGAGTTGTGGTACTTGTTTCTACTGTTCAGAGAACCCACACAAATATGGCCTTCATTTGAGATCATCAGAAGAAAAAACCCCTCTTGCGTCCTAACCATAACATTCAGCGTCAGGAGTAGCAAAAGAACATTAAACAACCGATTCATTTTGGAAGCAATCCTATGGCGATAAGGTTAAAATAAACTTTTTGCCACAATGATCAAAGGTATTTTTTAAAAAAAAACCCCAAAAATTTCAGGAAAATAACATTTGGACAACCTTAAGCGGATTTGGATCAATTTGGGAAGAAAATTGATTAACAAATTTCAACAAATTCTTTGCAAGCATAACACCATCTGTTTTTTCCAATAATTTTTATTGAACTTTCAAAATTTTTCAAAGGGTGGGAAGGGAAGGGAAGGGGAAACATGGGGAATCGGGAAGGAGGAAGGGGGAAAAAGGGATAAGGAGGAAAAATAGGGATAGACAGGCAAACAACAGTTCAGAAATACCATATTTAAGCGACTTAATATTCAGCACCTAAAATCAAACAGTATTAAAATCATACAAAATTAGAGATCAAAATATACTAAAGTACAGAGTATTATGAAATTTTAGTAATATACAATTATCGATTAAGTATGAAGAAAGATGAGAGCCGTCGCGTCGGAAACACCTTAAGGTGATCCTAAGACTAGTTGGAGGGAAAAGTCCGTTCTTTTGTATTATAGCAAGTGGAATAAAGATCCTTTCAAGTGGGATACATGTTTGATGAAAGCAAAGGAAGTCCAGGGAGGCTGTAGAAGATGTTATTCCTGTTCTTTTTCAGAAAGTAATTCCTTCCCTGGAACGAGAGAGTGAACAATTTGGCTCAAATTTCACTTGTAGTTTGGGAAAAGTCAATCCATTGGTAGAAATCCCAGCGGTAAGAGTTCCCGTGTGGTTTGAGAATGATTTCCGTTTTTGTAGGGTTTCTCTAGACAAGTCCTTGAAAAAAGAAAATTGTTGTACGGGATGGAAGACATTTTGGTCTTTGTCACATAAGGAATCGTTCTTTACCTCAATAGGATAAAAAGACACAAAACATCTCGACAATGTTCATAGGAAGAGAGCGGCCTGCGAATTCTGAAAACCTTCTCAATCAGGTTTTTTCTTTATTTTTTAGGTAGTAAGTGAAAAACATTGAAAAATTGTCCTTTGCTGAGAAGGCTGGCCGACTCGGAATCCCCTGATTTTTTATGTTGTTTTTCCTTTTAAAAATCTTCATAGTTACCATGCGTTTCTAAAGGAGATGAGTCTTTTTGAATCTTCTCCAAGAATCTGACAGTATGGGAACTTTGAGCATGAATAAAGGCGAGATTGTGATTTTTTTATAAAGAACCATTTTTTTTGTCTTGAAGAGGAACACAAAGACCTGTAGATTTTTTAACCCTTCACGCCTCGACGTACATCCCTCCAGGGAACCTGGGCCCAAATGACCAGGAGGGATAGAATCCCACGACGGACGCCTCCCGGGGGAGCGCAGCACGCGGCCGGTGTCAGCGATTATCATACGACACCCGGCACAAGTGTCGGAGCGGTCACGGACCCCCTCCCGGCACAATAACCCCTGGCACACCGCGATCAAACAGATCGGATGTACTGGGGCACAGGGGAGGATCGGCAGGGTGAGGGCTCCCGCGCGCTCCCCTGGACCCTCAAGCCGCGATGTTCGCCTGTTCCGAGGGCCGTCCCCCTCCGGCCCCGGATCCAAATGGCGCCGGGGTCCTGCAGGGAGGCGGCTCCTCATGCCTGTAAGAGCAGGCACGAGAAGCCTGCACGATGCCAGAGGATCCTGGTGTGACAAGTCTTTGCCACTGTACACCAGCATCTGCTAAAATACAGTGATTGTCCCACCCTGCACAAAGAAAAAAAGTTAAAAAAATAAAATAAAAATTGTTTAAAACCCCTTAACGACCGCCGATACGCCTTTTTAACGGCGGTCAAAAGGGTACTTAAAAACCCCAGCGCCGTTAATTAACGCGCTGTGGAAAAAGTGAATAGCGCCCCCCAGAGGGCATTTTCTCCGGGGTCCGGCTACCCGGGGGTAGCCGAACCCCAGGAAAAAAATCGGGTCGGTTTTTTACCGACACCGATGTTCAATCGCCGTTAATAACCCTATAACTGCGACCGCAAAAAAAAAAAAAAAAAAAAATTGTGCCATTAATTTCTCGCCTTGAGTCATCGGACATCAGAGGACAAGAAAAAGGCCCCAGGACCCCCATGTGGCCCCCCAATAATCCATGTGGCCCCCCGGGCCCTCCGGGTCCCCCGGTGCCGGCCCGTTAAGACAATGGCGGGCGCATGCCCATGGCCCCCGCTATGTCCGCGTCTGGTGGGGGGATGGGAAAATTCTCTGGGGCCGGCTCCGGGGTAGCCAGACCCCAGAGAACATGATCCGGGTCGGTATTCACCGATCCCGGTGTTGGATCGCGGCATGCAAGCATAGGGCCGCGATCGCAAAAAAAAAAAAAAAAAATGATTTCTCTCCCCTTTGAGTGATCGCACATCAGAGGGAGAAAATGAGGGTCCCCCGGTCCCCGATCGCCCCCCCATAATTACCGTGTCCTCGTCCTCCCGCAGGCCCAGATCCCCGCTTCTTCTCCCGCAAAAAAAAAAAGGCGGCGCATCACATTGCCCCCGATCTGCTTGGCGCGATCAAATTTTTTTTTCATTCATTCTCAAAAAGTACATTTTGATCACTGTATAAACTATCACAGGACAAAATAAAAAAAAACAACAAACCCCCCCTTTATCACCCCCTTAGTTGGGACATAAAATAAAAAGAAAAATTATATTTATTTTCATTTTTCGTTAGGGTTAGGGTTAAATTAGGGTTTTATTAGGGTTAAGGTTATAATTAGGTTAGGGTTTAGCATTAGGCTGGTTTCCACACCGTGTCCCCCTGCGGCGCCCCCGGCATTTAGCCGCAGCGCCGCATAGAAAATCCTGATGCGCCGCTTGCGTTTTTTTTTTTCATTGACTTCATTAGCGCGGGATGGCGCCGCATGTCATCGTTGCAGCGTTTTTCCGGATCGGCGCAAATGACATTTGGCGCCGGACAAAAAGCTCAGAACGTTTTTTTTTTTTCCGGATGGTTTTTTGATGTCTCCGGGCATCAATACCATCCGGCAAAAAACCGCATGCGGCCGCCGGCGGCGCATCAGGTTTCTGATGGGCGCCGGCAAAATCCGGGGGGGGCCCCACAGGCGCCCGCCGGAAGTGTGAAAGCAGCCTAGGGTAAGGGTTATAATTAGCGAGGGTTAGGCTGGGTTCATACTGCGTTATGGCATCCGTTAGAAGGACTGCTTACACCGCGGTTAAAGGTTAACCAGTCCTTAACCGCCCATTCCCCCCCATTTGAGGGCGCATCGCGACGCATGCCGTAAAGTGGCATGCTTTGCGACGTCCATCATTCAGTGACGGAGCCCCGGAGGGGCGCAGCGTTTGGGCTCCGTACCGCTACGCAGATGAATCATCTCTGATTCCTCTGCGTAGCGGGTATAGCAAAAGCGATCGCGTTATGCTATACCATTACCAGCCCGAAACGCTATGGGTTGAAGGGCTGGTAAAACGCAAAAATGAACCTACCCTTAGGGTTTAGGGTTATAATTAGGGTTAGAATTAGGGTTAGGGTTTACAATTAGGGTTAGGGTTATAATTAAGGTTATAATTAAGGTTAGGGTTACAGTTAGGGTTGGAATAGGGTTTGGGATTTAGTTGGATTAGGGTTGGGATTAGGGTTAGGTGTGTTGGGTTGGTTGGAGCTAGAAAATGAAGGGATTTCCCAATTTAGGCACATCAGGGGTCTCCAAACCATGTGGCGTTCAAAAAAGTCAAATGGCGCTCCCTCCCTTCCGAGCCCTCCGGCCCCAAACAGTGTTTACCCCAACATATGGGGTACAGCGTACTCAGGACAAATTGCACACCAATTTTTGGGGGCTAATTTCTCCGATTACCCTTGGGAAAAAAAAAAAAGTGGCAAAAAAAAACATTTTGAGAAAAAAAATGATTTTTCATTTTCACGGCTCTCTTTATAAAATTTCGTAAGCCAGGGGGTTCAAAATGCTCACACAACTAATAAGTCCTTTAAGGGTCTAGTTTTTCCAAATGGGGGTCACTTTTTGGGGGGTTTCCCACTGTTACTCTCTTGGGGGATCAAAAAAGGAACATGACCCCCACCAAACGCGCATTCCAAAACGATTACTTCCTTTCCAAGCCTGCTTGCGCCAAAAAGTTCCCCCCCCCACAATTTGGTACCGTACTAGGACAAATTGGAAAACAACTTTTGGGGTCCAATTCCTTGTGAAAAATCAAAATTTGGGACTAAAAATCATTTTTTTGGAAATTGATTTTTTTTCACACCCAGGCATTATAAACTTTTGTGAACACTTGGAGGTTCAAATGCTCACCACAATCTAATAAGTTCCTTATGGGGGCTAGTTTCCAAAATGGGGTCACTTTGTGGGGGGGGCCCCCGGGTTATGGCTCATCTGGGTACTGCAAAACGGAACATGACCCCCACCAACTCTGCATTCCAAAACGATTTTTACTTCCTTTCCAAGCCTGCTGTGCGCCAAAACAGTTCCCCCCCCCACATATTTGGTATCAGCGTACTCAGGACAAATTGGAAAACAACTTTTGGGGGCCAATTTCCTTGTGAAAAATCAAAAATTTGGGACTAAAAAATCATTTTGTGGAAAATTGTTTTTTTTTTTTTTCACAAACCCCGGGATTATAAACTTTTGTGAAAACACTTGGGGGTTTTAAAAATGCTCACCAGCGATCTAGATAAGTTCCATAGGTGGTCTAGTTTCCAAAATGGTGTTACTTGTGGGGGGTTTCCACTGTTTAGGCGCATCAGGGGCCTCCAAAACGCGACATGGTGTCAATCTCAATCCCCCCAATTTGTTTGAAAATTCAAACGGTTTCTGCTTCCATTTCCAAGCCCTGCCGGCGCCAAACAGTGGTCCCCCCCCCCAATATGGGTATCAGCTATCAGGGACAAATTGTACAACAACTTTTGTTGTCCAATTCTCCTGTTACCCTTGTGAAAAATAAAAAAGGGGGACTAAACGACGGTTTGTGGAAAAAAAAAAATATTTTTTATTTTCACGCCCGGGTTAAAACCTGTGAAGCACTTGGGGCTTCAAAGGCTCACCACACATCAGATAAGTTTCCTTAGGGGGTCTAGTTTCCCAAAAAATGGGTCACTTGTGGGGGGTTTCCATGTTTAGCACATCAGGGCCTCTACAAAGCACATGGCGTCCAGCCAATTCCGTTGAAAAAGTCAACGGGCTCCTTCCCTTTGACCTCTGCCGTGCGCCCCAAAAGTGGTTTACCCCAACATATGGGGTATCGGCATGCTCGGACAAATTGCACAAAAACTTTTGGGGCTTGTTACCCTTTGGGAAAAAAAAAAATTGGGGTGGAAAAGATCATTTTTTGGGAAAAAATATGATTTTTTATTTTTCCCGCTCAGTTAAAACTTGGTGAATCACTTGGAGGTCAAAGTGCTCACCCCACTAGAAATTCCTTAGGGGGTCTAGTTCCAAAATGGGTCACTTGTTGGGGGTTTTTCCCCTGTTTGGCACATAGGGGCTCTCTAAACCACATGGCATCCAGCCAATTCTGCGTTGAAAAAGCAAACAGCGCTCCTTCCTTGTTACCCGCCGTCGCCCAAAAAGGGGTTTACCCCCCATATGGGGTACGCGCTCGGACAAATTGCACAAAAACTTTTGCGGTTTTATTACCCTTGGGAAATTTAAAAATTGGGGTGAAAAGATCATTTTTGTTGGAAAAAATTTTTTTTTTTTTTCACGGCTCTAGGTTAAAAATTTGTGAAGCACTTGGGTTCAAAGTTCTCACCACAATTAAAAGTTCCTTAAGGGGTCTTGACCAAAAAGGGGTCACTTGTGGTGTGTTCCACTGTTTAGGCACATCAGGGGCATCTAAACACGAATGGCATTAGCCAATTCTGCGTTGAAAAAGTCAAACGGCGGCCTTCCCTGAACCTCTGCCACGCGCCCAAAAAGTGGTTTACCCCCACATATGGGGGTTCGAATATTCAGAAGAAATTGCACAACAAATTTGTGGTTATTTTTTCCTTTTAACAAAATTGGAAAATAAAAAAACTTGGTTCCGAAGAAAGCTTTTGCAAAAAAATTAAATGTCAATTTTTTCCTTCCACAGCTTCGCTCCGTGAAGCACCTTGAAGGGTTAATAAACTTCTTTAATGTGGGTTGAGCACCTTGAGGGTGCAGTTTTTAGAATGGTGTCACTTTTGGGTATTTTCTATCAATAGACCCCAAATGACTTCAAAGTGAGTGGGCCCTAAAAAAAAATGGGGTAAAAATGGAAATCGCTGGTCAACTTTTAACCCTTTAACTTGAACAAAAAAAATTTTTTGGTCCCAAAATTGTGTGATTTAAAGTAGACTGGGGAAATGTTATTTATTAAAGAAATTTGTGTACATACTCTTGTTTAAGGCATAAAATTTAAATTAGAAAATTGTTAAATTTTCAAAATTTTCGCCAAATTTCCGTTTTTTTCATAAATAAACACAAGTCATATCAAAGAAATTTTACCACTAAACGTGAAGAAATATGCACAAAAAACAATCTCAAACAGCGGGATCGTTAAAGCGTTCCAGAGTTATAACCTCATAAAGTGACAGTGGTCAAATTTGTAAAAATTGGCCCGGTCATTAAGCTGAAAATGGCTCTGTCCAAGGGGTTAAAAAAATCATAAAAAAAAAAAAAAATATTCCCCTAAAATTCATTTTTTCCTGTAAATAAAAAAAAAAACAATAAAAGTACACAATTTGGTATGGCCCCGTCCCGTAACGCCCCCCCCCCCCCCCCCCTATAAAACTTCCCCAAGTTAACCCCTTTAGTGAACCTCTTAAAAAAAATTAAAAAAAAAACAAAGCAAAAAATCAGCTTTAACATCATACCCGAACAAAAAGTGGAATAACCCGATCAAAAAAGGGGATAAAAAATAAACATGGACCGCTGAAAACGTCATCTTATCCCGCAAAAAACGAGCTGCCAACCCATCATCAAACGAAAAAAATAAAAAAGTTATAGCCACAAAAAGGATGCAAAAATAATAATTTTTTATATAAAATTGGTTTTATTCTTAAAAGCCCAAAACATAAAAAAATGAATAAAAGGTTTCGCCATAATCGTACGACCCAAGAAAAAACTGCTTTATCAATTTTTACCACACGCGGAACGGTAAAAAATGCCTCCCCCAAAAGAAATTCAAATTGCTGTTTTTTTGTTCATTCAACCTCCCAAAAATCGAAATAAAAAGCGTCAAAAAAGTCACGTGCTCAAAAAATGGTACAATAAAAACGTCACCTCGTCCCCAAAAAATAGACCTCACATGACCTGGGGCCAAAATATGCAAAAATAATGCTCCAAAATGTGATGATCAAAAACTTTTTTGCAATAAAAAACGTTTTTTAGCGTGACAGCTGCCAATCATAAAAACCCGCTATAAATATAAATCAAAAACACACCTTTATCACCCCCTTAGTTAGGAAAAAAATAAAATTTAAAAAAAAATATTTATTTCCATTTTCCCATTAGGGTTAGGGTTGGGGCTAAAGTTAGGGTTTAAGGTTGGCGCAAAGTTAGGATTAGGGTTAGGGTTGGGATTAGGGTTATGGGGTGTTAGGGTTTATGTTTGTTGGGTTTAGGGTTGGGACTAGGGTTTGGGGTGTGTTGGGGTTGGTTGGGTTAAATTGGGGGGTTTCCGTTTTACACACAGGGGCCTCTCCAAATGGACATGGCGTCGATCTCAATTCACCAATTCTGCATCGAAAAAGTCAAACGGTGTCCTTCACTTCTGAGCTCTGCCATGCGCCCAAACGAGTTTTACCCCCACATATGGGGTATCATGTACTCTGGACCCCAAAGTTATTGTTTAATTTGCCTATTTCTTCTTTACCCTTGGGAAAATAAAAAACTGGGGGGTAAAAAATACATTTTTTTTAAAAAAAATGATTTTTTGTTTTTACGACTGTACGTAATAAACTTCTGTGAAGCACTTGGGGCTTCATACCCTCACCCACAACTAGATTATTCCTTGTGGGGGTCTATTTTCCAAAATGGGGCACTTGTGGGGGGTTTTCCCACTGTTTAGGCGCTCGGGGCTCTCCAAATGCGACATTACACCCCCAACCATTCCATCACGTCTCAATCCAAAACGCACTACTTCCCTTCCAAGCCCAACGTGACCCATACAGTAGTTTTCTCCCACATATTGGGTTCAGCGTACCTGACAAATTGGAAACAACTTTTTGGGGTCCAATTTCTCCGGGGGTTTTTACCCTTTTTTTTTTGTGAAAATAAAATATTTGGGGAAAAAATCATTTTTTAAAAAAAAAAAAATTTTTTTTTTTATTTTTTTAGGGGGTGAACGTTAAAATTCTGTGAAGCCCCCCTTCGGGGGTTCAAATTGCTCACCACCATTATAAGTTTCCTTGTGGGGGCTTTTTTCCCAAAATGGGGCACTGGGGGGGGGGAGTTTCCACTGTTAGGCCATCAGGGGCCTCCAAATGTGCATGACGCCCCCAGCCATTCCATCAAAAGTTGCAATCCAAAAACGCACTACTTCCCTTCGATCCCCGCGTGCACCCAACAGTATTTCCTCCCCAATAATTGGGTACAAACTACCGGGGACAAATTGGAAACAACTTTTGGGGGTCCAATTTCTCCCCCGTTACCCTTGTGAAAAAAAAATATTTGGGGACGAAAAAAACATTTTTGAAAAAAAAAAAAAAAAGATTTTTATTTTAACAGCTGTCGTTATAAACTTTTTGGGGAAGCCTTTCGGGTTTTCAAAGTGCTCACCAACATCAATAAGTTCCTTTGAGGGGTCAATTTCCAAAATGGTTCATTTGTTGGGGGGTTTCCACTGTTTAGGCAGACAGAGCTCTCCAAACACGACATGGCACCAGCCAATTCTGTGTTAAAAAGTCGAACGGCGCTCCTTCCCTTCCAAACTCTGCCTCAACCCAAACAGTGGTTTACCCCCACAATGGGGTATCAGCGTATTTAGGACAAATTGCACATAACTTTTGGAGTCTTGTTACCCTTGGGAAAATAAAAATTGGGGGTGAAAAGACCTTTTTGTGAAAAAAAATATGATTTTTTAATTTTACGGCTCAACGTATAACTTTGTGAAAGCACTTTCGGGTTCAAATTGCTCACCAAAGATTAGATAATTCCTTAGGGGTCATTTTTTCCCCCAAATGGGGTCACTGTGGGGGGTTTCCACTGTTTGGCACATCAGGGCCTCCCAAAATGCAACATGGCATCCAATCTCAATTCCAGCCAATTTTGTTTGGAAAAAGCAAAGTGCTCCTTCCATTCCGAGTTGCTTGCGCCAAACAGTGGGTTCCCCCCCACATATGGGGTATCAGCGACTCAGGACAAATTACATCAACTTTGTGGTCCAATTTTCCTGTTACTCTTGGAAAAATAAAAAATTGTACTAAAAGTAATTTTTGTGGGAAAAAAATAGGATTTTTTTTCATGCTCGGGCATTTAAACTTGTGTAAGCACTTGGGGGTTCAAAGTGCTCCCCAAAGATCTAGATAAGCTCCTTAGGGGGTCATTTCCAAAAGGGTCACTTTTGGGGTTTCCCACTGTTTAGGCACATTGAGGCACTCAAAACGGAAAATGACCCCCCATCCAACGTCTGCATTCCAAAACGTTACGTCAAGGCAACCGCACCACATGCCACTAGCCAGTGCACTGTCCTGAATGAACCAACTGTGCCCAAGATCCTGTAAGCAGACCGCGCAGAGAAACGGTGTTTCTGTGTAACAGGACCTTCCGCAGCATGTGACAGCCAAGGGGCGGAGCGGTCACACGTCTCCAAGGCAGCTGTTGTGAAGGGTTTGAGATGAGTTTGAGCGAGGCTCCCTTGGTGGTTCAAGCGGTAATGAAGATTGTGGGACTGGAAAGGTGTTACTGATGGTCTTAAATTTTAAGGGAGTCATTTTCCATCGGGGGGTTGCCGGTGATCAATTGTTTGGTCTGAATCCTTTTTTTCCAGTTCCCTTGTAGCTGTGTGTTGGTTTTTGCTTCTGCATCAAAAGACATTTTCTTCTTTTGTGTTTGTGTTATTTTTGCATTTTGCCCTGCACTTCTGTGGGGGCCTTCTGGGTCCCCTCGGGGGCTTTTCCCTCCATTTGTTCAGCCCGGTTTGTACTTTTGCTTTTCCAGTTTTTCAGTGGTGCGTTTTGATTTTTTTTACACCAGAGAGCTAATTTTAGGTGGTAGAGGTCGTGTGACTCAGGTGATTTTGAAATTAGTAAGTTGGTTTTTCAGGGTTTTCTGAGATTGCAGAAAGTACCCTTCCTGTCCTTTTTATTTTTGAAGTTTTGGCCCCACGTTTTGCTCATACTATTTTCTTTCTGGTCATATTTCCTTTGTCTAACCGCCATTAAAGTTTGGGGGCTTTCTATTTCTTTGGGGTCTGCTCCGGGGCAGAAGCTTTTCTATTTACTTTAGGTGTATTAGTTTCTCAGGCTGTGACGGGCGTCTAGGACCAAGTAGAACGCTCCACGGCTGCCTCGTTGCGGTGGTTAGTCAGGGTTCTGCAACTCATAGATTCAACGCTCTGGTGTATTGCCTTTTTTACCGCACTCCTCAGCTACCCGTAACAAACATATCACCGCCCAAAAATTGAATGGTACCACAGAAGGGAAAAATATTGTGACAGAAGAAAGGTTGTCGAGTTGTAAGATATTTTCTGTTTGTTGCTTTTTTTTTCCCTCTGTATCTTGGGTGCTGGGAGGATCTTTCTCCCAAGGAGTTTGCACAGTTGTCTGGCCGTGTGGATCACTTCCACTGAAGTTCAGAGTAATTCTGCAATCTGCTAGGGTTCCTGTTTGGAATAGGGGTCCCCATCCAGATTTGTTTTTTAGGGGATCGACTAATTTTTAATTTCAAAAAAATTGTAAATTGTTTTTGCCTTAAAAACAAATCCTCGGAAACGCAGCCAGCAGGTTCAAATTATCATCTTCTCCTTGGGGCGATCCTCAGGATTGGGCTTTTTCCCTGATACCTGGGGATCCGTTTTGAGGATGTTGATCATTTTTTCAGGCTTTGGGTTATTGTACGATAGCCTAATGTCCTTGATCAAGCTGAAAAAGCCTTGTTGCATTAAATCAGGGCTTGAGATGCTGTTATACTGTCAAGATTCCGAGGTGGGCAGCCTGACCAGGTGGAAGACGACGCTTGGCGGCCCTTTTCCGGAAGGGGCGGTCGGAAATGTAAAGGATGTTTATGGTGGGATTCCCTGTCCCCTTGGTCCAATGTTCTAGTCATTAGCGATCAAATTGACAGACGTTTGCGTGAGGGAGAAGTATCGTGGAGTGGTGTTGCCTTGTGACCAGCTTCTGAGCCCATGCAGTGTGATGGAGTGTGTTGGGGCACAGCGTCATGAGTTCGAAAGCGCAATGGTTTTATGTTTCTACTGTGGGATGCTCTCATGCTATTTCAGCTCCCCAAGGGGAAGACGTTTGCACGCTCATTTCTTGGGTAGTGTTCAGACTAAGTTTTATTAACTGCACTTGTATGCTCTCTGTCCCATTTTTGCTCAGGCTTTTTGATTCTGGGCAGCTATTAACCTGATGGATAATGATTTTGCTAACGTTGGGGTTTCCCTTGATACCCTACAGAAGTTATTCCCCTACTGGGGGACGATTCTACCCCTTTGGTGAGAATAAACCCCGTTTTCTACTCAGGTTATAATGAGGGTTGAACCTGATCACCAGGATGCTGCAAATTTTTTCATTAAATGCATGACATTTCGTGCTGGGTTTCCCTTGGTTACAGCTCAAATCCTGTTTTGATTGGAAAATCTGTGTCGTAACCATTGGGGCCTGCCAATGTTTTAATACCAACACTCCTGTTTTTTTGCCTCCCCCCAGCCAGGTGTTCCTGACTTTTTGTTTGATTTTTTCTGATGTGTTTAGCGAAAGTAAAAATCCATCCTTGCCTCCCCATAGGGCTATGACGGCTATTGAATTAGTGCCGGGTAGAAATTCCCTAAAGGTGCCTTTTTAACTTATCTTACCTGAACAGAGCTAGCGGTTTTTATCAAGGAATCATTGGAGAAGGGTCATATCAACCATCCTCTTCAACCCTTAGGTCCGTTTTTTCTTTTGGGCCAAAAAAGATGGTTCTTAAGCCGTGTATTGATTACGCTCTTGAACAATATACTGTGAAATATCAATACCCGTTACCCTTGATTTCTGACCTATTTTCCAGGGTGAAAAACCTAACCCTTGGTTTACCAAGCTGACCTAGGGGGGCGTATAACCTTATTCGATTAACACGGGGATGAATGGAAGACGGCATTCAATACCCCTGAAGGGCATTTTGAGTCCCTAGTGATGCCCTTTGGTCACTAATGCTCCTTCCGTCTTCCATCCTTATGAATACATTTTCAGGGATTTTTGTGGGACAAATTTCTATTGTTTATTTGGGATGAAATCTTAAATTTTTTTCTAATGACTGGGACTCTCATGTGAAACATGTTCGAACTGTTATTCCATATTTTGAGAGAGATGCTTGATTGAAGGGACAAAGGTCTTTTTGGCGTACAGAAGACCATTTCGGATTCATTTTGCCCCATCTGTTATTGAAGTGGCCGGTCAAAGTTCAGGCCATCTTTGATTGGGTCCAACCTATTAATTAAAGGCTCTTCAGGATTTTTTGGGTTTTGCCAATTTTTATCGTAAATTATTGGTAATTTCTCGGTTATTGTTAAAAAACCCTTAACTTTTGACCAAAAAGGGTTCTGATGTGGGAATTGCCTCCTGAGGCAGTCTCTTGATTTCAGGAACTTAAGCAGAGATTCACTTTGCTCCTGTTCTACGGCACCTTGTTTCTCTGCCATTTCAGGTGGGGTTGACCCTGAATTGGGGCAGGTGCCGTTTTGGGCCCCCAAAAAAATCCAGAGACCTCTAAGAGTAACCCTTGTGCCTTTTTCTCTCGAAAATTTTTCTCCTACGAAGTAATTATGACGGGGAAACGGGTTATTGGCCATGAAGGGGCTTTCTGAATGGAGACATTGGCTGGGGAGCCAACATAGTGGTGGTCCTTCACCATAAAACTGGCTACTGGAACTGCCAAGCGACCAATCCAGACAGGCCAGTGGGCCCTTGTTTTTCACACGTTTTAATTTTGGGTTTCCCCTTTCTTCCTGGCAATAAAATGTAAAAGGGATGCCCTCCGAGGTTTTCCTTGGACTCTCCTGATTATCTACCCCTTTTGTTATTTTGAAAGGGTGTAGTTTTTCCCCCATCTGCCCAATTTAGACTTGCTTGGAGGGTTCAAGGATGGCCCGGCGCTGCCCTGTTGGAAAATTGTTTGTCCCGGACCAATGGAAAAGAGGGATGTCTAGAATTCATTTTTCCGCATGGGGTGGGCACCCGGGGAAATTTTTTTGGGACCAGGACTTGGTTAGTCGGCCTTTTGGTGGCCTAACCTTGTCCTCCGCGTGTCGGGAATTTGTGCAGTCCTGCGGGACTTTTCTCTCGCTCCAAGCCCTGCCCGCTCTAGTGGTTTGTTGAGCCTTGCCGTGCCCAAGAGACCATGGACCCATATCCTATGGATTTCATTTCCGATCTTCCTGTTTCTCAGAGAATACCACCATCGGTAAATTTGTGATAGGTTTCCAAAATGAAACTCTTTGCCATTACCTAATTGCCTTCCTCCCTAATTGGTGCCGTTGTTCCTTCAGCACGGGTTCGTTTACACGGCATTCCTGAGAACATTGTGTCTGACGAGGAGTCCATTTGTTTCCAATTTTGGGAGGACTTTTTTGTTCTAAACTAGGTGTTCAATTTCTTTCTCCCGGCATTTCATCCTAACAAGGCAAAAGAGAGAACAAACCGCATTGGAGACTTATCTAAGTGCTTTGTGTTGTATCAGGAGACGTCCTTTTTTGCCTTTGGCTGATTTTGCTCTTAATTAGGGCTAGCTCTGCCACTTTTGATGTCTCCCGTTTTTCTGTAATTCTGGGGTTTCACCCTCGATTTTCCTTCAAGACAGACGAAGCTTTGTCTTCCAGGTGTTTTACTCTGTTGTTAGTGTATGCAACAGATTTGGGACCAAGGTAGTGGAGAGGTTGTCCCCTTCTCAGGAGAAGGCCCACGGTTTGCTAACCGGTGGACTGATGGCCTCGGTTTTAAAGTGGGGGACTTGGTCTGGTTGTCCTCAAAGAATATTGCATAAGTACATCTCCCCAAATTTAAGCCTAGGTTATTGGACCTTTTTAAAAAATCATGGAGATTCCTTAATCCTGTTTCTTTTTCGTTCTTTTCCAGGGACATTTAAATCCTAACGGTTCCACAAGTCCTTTTGAAAGGTTTGTTGACCATTGGTTCCTGCTGCTGTGCCTCCTGCCCTGTTTTTGGTTGAGGGCAATCTGGAATGTGTTGGAAAATATTGGATTCTCGTTTTTTTGACGAAGACTCCAGTTTTGGTTAAATGGAGAGGTTATGGTCAGGAAACAATTTTTGGGGGTGTTTCTTCGGACATCCCACTGGAGACTTATCCGTGCTTATCATAGAACTCATCCTGACCGACCTGGTTGTTCAAAAGAGGGTTGGTGACCCCCCTCAAGGGGGGTACGTTGTGAATGGTTTGAGATGAGTTCGGCAGAGGCTCCCTCTGGGGTTACAAGGGTACATGAAGATTGGGGGGGGAATGGTGTTACGACTGGTCTTTATAAGGAGTCTTTTTTCACATCAATTGCCGGTGATCAATTGTTCTGGTCTGAATCCTTCTTTCAGTTTCCCTTGTAGCCTGCTGTGTCGTGTCTGCATCTCCGCTATCAGATAAACTTTCTTTTTTTTTGTGTTTGTGCTATATTTTTGTTTTTTCCTGCACTTCGTGGGGGCCTTCTGGGTCCCCCTGGGGGTTTTTTGCCCTCTAGTTTGTTCAGCCACTGAGATTTGTACTTTTGCTTTTCCAGTTTTTTCATGGCTGTGTTTTGATTTTGTTACACCAAAGCTAATTAGGGGTAGAGGTCGTGTTATCTCAGGTGATTTTGAAATTAGTAGAGTTGGTTTTTTTTCAGGGTTTTCGAGTTGCAGTGTACCCTTCCTGTCCTTTTCTATTTAGATAGTTTTGGCCCCCGTTTGCTCATACTTTTTTCTTTCTGTGTCAGATTTCCTCTTGTCTAACCGCCATTACATGTTTGGGGGCTTTCTATTATCTTTGGGGTCTGCTCCGGGGCAGATAGCTTTCCATTCTTCTTTAGGTGTAGTTAGTTTCCAGGCTGTGCGGGGGCGTCTAGGAAACGAGGGAACGCCCCGGCTGCCTCTAGTTCGGTGGTTTAGTAGGGACTTGCAATCTCTAGATTCTAACTGCTTGGTGTATTGCCTTTTTACCTGCCACCCTCACTACCGTAACATAACACGGGCAGAAATGATGATGTGTACGCGACAAACAGGACCTGCACACATGATGCTGGGGGCGTGGCCTAATCCAGAGATCTAGGAACTGCGGAAAACCCAGCAGGGTAACTACGAGATAAAGTTACCAGGGGCAAAGACAGGACGAAAACCAGGACAGGCCGAGATCAGAGCACAAGAAGCACGCAGTACCAAAGGGTTAAAAACGGATGTCGGACGAGCAATAGATCATAAACCAAGCGGGCATAACAGTACAATTGGACAAAACGGTAACAGAGCTCGAAGCCAAGCCAGGAGATCAGAATGGAGAAGACAAATAAGCAAAACGTGAGAAAGAGCAGAGTGAGCAAACAGACGGGTCTCACGGAACAAAAAGCAGAGCAGTATACACGCAAACCAGGGGGGTCAAATACACAGTCACAACGAAAGTAAGCTGAAAAAATCTCCCTCTGAATTGGGTATAAAACCCTCCCAATCCAAAGGGGAGGCCAGCAAAAGTTAACCCGAGTGGACAGGACATTAAACCATGTCCTATACCAGACAGTAACCCCCCCTTAACGGGGGGCCACTGGCCCCAGGCCCTTCAGGATATCTGGCATGAAAAGCCTGTACCATCATGCATGTACCGAACTGGCCGGAACCCATGACCGATCTTCAATGGAGTATCCCTTCCAACGAATAAGGTACTGAAGTCTCCGACGCACCCACCATAATCAATGATGCGCCCTACCCACTCCAGTTGACCCTTTACCAATCTGGTGGAACACGGATGAGGGATCTTCTCTAACCATCCCCCAGGTTTTTAATAAGAACCTGGGAAAGACGTTAGAAATTTTTTGAAGGAGGGGGGCAACTGAACCTGTACGACATATTGATCACCTCTACAATCTTTTTGGGCAATAAATTTGGGGCCCACTTCATAAGGGATCTAATTTGAAATTACGGTTGACAACCAGACCTTTTCCCCACGTCAAGCAGGACCCAACCCCCTCCTCCTGTCCGCAAAATGTTTTACTTCTTCTGGGCTTTGGAGATGTTCCCCCTGCACCTCCCCCAAAGGTTTTTAACTGTGGAACCATCCCCTCGGCACCAGGCAACCAGAATCCAACTGGAAAATTCCCCCAAACGCGGAACAAACCCATAATTTACCTGAAAATTTTTTTCTGTTTTTTTGCTTTTTTTTTTTCCCCGTACTCTGGGGGCTGAGGAGGATTTTTTTTCCTCTCCAATGGAGTTTGCACAGTTGTCTGGCGGTGGATACTTGCCATGAAGTTTGGGATTCTCCTATTCTTGCTGGTTCCTTTGTGAACCAGGATTCCCAGCCAGATTTGTTTTTGGGGCATCGAGCTAAGTTTCTGAATTTCAAAAATAACTGTAAATTGTTTTTTTGCCTTAAAATCAAGTCCTCAGGGAAGCCGCAGCAGGTTCAAATTGTCATCTCTCCCCTTTCCGCGCGGGACCCTCAGGATTGGGCTTTTTCCCTGACACCTGGGATCCTTTTTGATGATGTTTTGCTTTTTTCGGCTTTGGGGTTATTGTACATGAGCCTAAGTCCTGATCAAGCGAAAAAACTTTTTGCATTAAGTCAGGGGCTTGTGGCGCTGGTTATATCAGAGATTCCTAGGGGGCAGTCCTGCCAAATGGAAGACGACGCTTTGGGCAGCTCTTTTTCGGAAGGGACGTCAGATATGTAAAGGATGTTATGGTGGGATTCCCTTTTCCCCTGGTCTCAAGATTTCTATGCATTACTTTAAATTACAACGTTTGCGTGAGCGGAAAGGTATGCGTGGAAATTTTGCCTTGTGAACCTGCTTCTGAACCAGCAGTGTGATAGAGTGGTTTCTGGGGCACAGACATGAATTCGAAAAGCGCAATGGGTTTATGTTTCACTGTGGTGATGCCTCTATGCTATTTCAGTCTGCCCTAAGGGGGGAAACGTTTTGCACGCCAGTTGTCTTGGGTAGGTTCAACTAAGTTTTTATTAACTGTTACCCTGATATGCTCCTGTCCTCATTTTCCTCCAGGCTTTTGTTGATTCAGGAGCAGCTATTAAACCTATGGATTTTGATTTTGCTAAACGTTGTGGGTTTCCCTGATACCCCACGGAAGTCTATTCCCCTACTGGGGATTGATTCTACCCCTTTGGCTGAGAATAAACCTCAGTTTCTCTACTCAGGTGATAATGAGGGTAGAACCTGATCATCAGGAGAGTTGCAAATTTTTGGTTCTGTATAATCTGCATGACATATCGACTGGGTTTCCCTTGGTTACAGTCTCATAATCCTGTTTTGGATTGCAGAATATAACATAAAGACAGAGTATTATGAAATATATGAGTAATATACATATATCGAGAATGTATGAAAGAAAGAATGAGAGCCTGTCGCGTCTGGAAACACCTTAAGGTGATCCTAAAGACTAGTTGGAGGGAAAAGTCCGGTTCTTTAGTATTATAGCAATGGAATAAAGAACCTTTCAAGTGGGATACATGTTTTGGAAAAAGCCAGAGAGGAGAGTCCCAGGAGAGGCTGTAGAAGAGTTATTCCTGTTCTTTTCAGAAAGTCATTCCTTCCTCTGGAGACGAGAGAGTGAACAATTTTGACGCAAATTTCACTTGTAATTGGAGTCATAGTCCATTGGTAAGATATCCCCAGCGTGTAAGAGTTCCCCGTGTGGTTTGAAGAATGATTTCCGTTTTGTAGGGTACTCTAGAAAGTCCTTGAAAAAAGATGAATTGTTGTAACGAGATGGAAGACATTTTGAGTCTCTTGTCAGCATAAGGAGATACGTTCTTTTACCCCAATAGGATAAAAAGACACAATAACAAATCTCGAGCAATGTTCAAGGGAGAGAGAGCGCCCTGCGAATTCTGAAAACCTTCTCAATCAGGTTTTTTTTCTTTATTTTTAGGTAGTAAGTGAAAAAATCATTGTAGAAAATATATTCCTTTAGCTGAGAAGGCTGGAACCGACTCCGGAATTCCCCTGATTTTATGTTGTTTTTCCTTTTAAAATCTCATAGTTACCCATGCAGTTTCTAAAGGAGAATGATGTTCTTTTTGAATCTTCTCCAGAGAATCTGACAGTATGGGTAGACTTTGAGCATGAATAGAAGGCGAGATCTGATGATTTTTTGTATAAAAGAATCCATTATTTTTGGATCTTGAAGAGGAACAACAAAGACCTTGGAAGAGTTTAACCCCTTACGCCATCAGATACTATCCCCGTCCATGGTACCTGGGCCCGTATGACCATGGACAGGATAGTACGTCCCAGCGATCGGACGCGCTCCCGGGGGGAGCGCAGCCGTCGCGGCCGGGTGTCAGCTGATTTATCACAGCTGACACCCGCACTAGTGTCAGGAGCGGTCACGGACCGCTCCCGGCACATTAACCCCTGGCACACAACCGCGATCAAAAAACATGATCGCGATGTACTGGGGCACAGGGGAGGATCGCGCAGGGTGAGGGCATCCCTGCGCGCTCCCCTGAGGACCCTCAGAGCAGCGCGATGGTTCGCGCTGTTCCGAGGGTCCGGTCCTCCCTCCAGGTCCCCGGATCCAAGATGGCGCCGGGGTCCTGCAGGGAGGCGGCTTCCCAGTGCCTGCTAAGAGCAGGCACGAGAAGCCTGCAAAACGATGCCAAGCGATCGCTGGTGTGACAGAGTTGCTGGCACACTGTCACACCAGCGATCTGCTAAAATACAGTGATGTCCCACCCTGCGACAAAGTAAAAAAGTTAAAAAAATAAAAATAAAAATTGTTTAAAAAAATCATAAAAAAAAAAAAAATATTCCCCTATAAATTCATTTTTTTCCTGTAAATAAAAAAACAAAAACAATAAAAGACACATTTGGTATTGCCGCGTCCGTAACGACCCCCCCTAAAAACTGTCCCACTAGTTAACCCTTTTAGTGAACCTCTTAAAAAAAATTTAAAAAAACAAAAGCAAAAAAATCAATGCTTATCATCATACCGCCGAACAAAAAGTGGAATAACACGTGATCAAAAAGACGGATAAAATATACATGGTCCCACCGCTGAAAACGTCATCTTGTCCCGCAAAAAACGAGCTGCCATACAGCATCATCAACGAAAAAATACAAAAGTTATAGCTCAAGAATAAAGCGATCAAAAAAATAAATTTTTTATATAAAATTGGTTTTATTCTATAAAAGCGCCAAAACATAAAAAAATGATATAAATGAGGTTTCGCCATAATCGTACTGACCCGAAGAATAAAACTGCTTTACAATTTTACCACACGCGGAACGGTATAAATGGCCTCCCCCAAAAGAAATTCATGAATTGCTGATTTTGTTCATTCTAACCTCCCAAAAATCGAAATAAAAAGCGATCAAAAAAGTCACGTGCTCAAAAATGGCACCAATAAAAAACGTCACCTCGTCCCGCAAAAAATATGACCTCACATGACTCTGTGGGCCAAAATATGCAAAAATAATAGCTCTCAAAATGTGATGATGCAAAAACTATTTTTTGCAATAAAAACGTCTTTAGCGTGTACAGCTGCCAATCATAAAAACCCGCTATAAATAGTAAATCAAACACACCTTTATCACCCCCTTAGTTTGGGAAAAAAATAAAATTAAAAAAAAGTATTTATTTCCATTTTCCCATTAGGTTAGGGTTGCGGCTAAAGTTAGGGTTAGGGTTGGCGCTAAAGTTAGGAATTAGGGTTAGGGTTGGGGATTAGGGTTTATGGGTGTGTTAGGGTTATGTTTGTGGTTAGGGTTGGGACTAGGGTTAGGGGTGTGTTTGGGGTTAGGGTTGGAGTTAGAATTGGGGGTTTCCGCTGTTTAGGCACATCAGGGGCTCTCCAAATGTGACATGGCGTCTGATCTCAATTCAGCCAATTCTGCATCGAAAAAGTCAAACGGTGCTCCTTCACTTCTGAGCTCTGCCATGCGCCCAAACAGTAGTTTACCCCCACATATGGGGTATCAGTGTACTCTGGACCCAAGATTTATTGTGTAATTTGTCCTATTCTCTGTTACCCTTGGGAAAATAAAAAAACTGGGGGTAAAAAAATCATTTTTTTTAAAAAAAAATGATTTTTGTTTTTTTTTACGACTGTACTTATAAAACTTTGTGAAGCACTTGGGGCTTCATAGCGCTCACCACACATCTAGATAAGTTCCTTGTGGGGTCTATTTTCCAAAATGGGGTCACTTGTGGGGGGTTTTCCACTGTTTAGGCGCATCAGGGCTCTCCAAATGCGACATGACGCCCCCAGACCATTCCATCAAAGTCTGCAATCCAAAACGTCACTACTTCCCTTCCAAGCCCCAACGTGTACCCATACAGTAGTTTTTCTCCCACATATTGGGTATCAGCGTACTCATGACAAATTGGACAACAACTTTTGGGGTCCAATTTCCTCCTGTTACCCTTGGAAAATAAAATATTGGGCAAAAAATCATTTTTTGTAAAAAAAAAAAGGATTTTTATTTTTAACGGCTGTACGTTATAAACTTCTGTGAAGCATTCGGGGTCAAAGTGCTCACCACACATCTAGATAAGTTCCTTGTGGGGTCTATTTTCCAAAAGGGGTCACTTGGGGATTTTCCACTGTTAGGCGCAATCAGGGGCTCTCCAAATGTGACATGACGCCCCCCAGACCATTCCATCCAAATCTGCAATCCAAAACGTCACTACTTCCCTCCGATCCCCGACGTGCACCCATACGTAGTTTACTCCCACATATTGGGTATCAGCGTACTCAGGCAAATTGCAACAACTTTTGGGGTCCAATTTCTCCTGTTACACTTGTGAAAATAAAATATTGGGGACGAAAAAATCATTTTTGTTAAAAAAAAAAAAGATTTTTATTTACAGCTGTACGTTATAAACTTCTGTGAAGCATTTTGGGGTTCAAAGTGCTCACCACACATCTCTAGATAAGTTCCTTGAGGGGTCTAGTTTCCAAAATGGTGTCATTTGTTGGGGGTTTCCACTGTTTAGGCAGATCAGGAGCTCTCCAAACACACCATGGCATCCGCCAATTCTGTGTTGAAAAAAGTCGAACGGCGCTCCTTCCCTTCCAAACTCTGCCATGCACCTAAACAGTGGTTTACCCCCACATATGGGGTATCAGCGTATTAGGACAAATTGCACAATAACTTTTGGAGCTTGTTACCCTTGGGAAAATAAAAAATTGGGGTGAAAAGATCATTTTTGTGAAAAAAAATATGAATTTTTTTAATTTTACGGCTCTACGTTATAAAACTTGTGTGAAGCACTTTCGGTTCAAATTGCTCACAAAGATCTAGATAATTCCTTAGGGGTCTAGTTTCCCAAATGGGGTCACTTGTGGGGGGTTTCCACTGTTTAGGCACATCAGGGGCTCTCCAAATGCAACATGGCATCCAATCTCAATTCCAGCCAATTTTGTTTGGAAAAAGTCAAATGGTGCTCCTTCCATTCCGAGCTCTGCTGTGCGCCCAAACAGTGGTTCCCCCCCACATATGGGTATCATGTACTCAGGACAAATTGGACATCAACTTTGTGGTCCAATTTCTCCTGTTACTCTTGGGAAATAAAAAATTAGGACTAAAAGATAATTTTTGTGGAAAAAAATAGGATTTTTTATTTTCATGCTCGGGCATTATAAAATTGTGTGAAGCACTTGGGGGTTCAAAGTGCTCCACCAAAGATCTAGATAAGCTCCTTAGGGGTTCTAGTTTCCAAAAATGGGGTCACTTGTGGGGGGTTTCCACTGTTTAGGCACATCTGGGGCACTGCAAACGGAACAATGACCCCCATCAACGTCTGCATTCCAAAACGTTACTGTCAAGGACACCGCACTGCACATGCTCACTGAGCAGTGCACATGTCCTGAATGAACCAACTGTGCCCCAAGATACCTGTAAGCAAGCCGCAGCAGAGAAGACGTGTGTTTCTGTGTAACAGACTTCCGCACATGTGACAGCCAAGGCGAGCTGGTCACACGTCTCTCAGAGGCAGCAGTAATGAATGATGTGTACTGCAGACTAACAGGACCTGCAGCACAAGACTGCTGGGGGCGTGGCCTAAGCCCAAGATCTAGGAACTGCAGGAAAACTCCTAGCAGGGTAACTACGAATAAAGTTACCAAGGGGCAAAGACAGAGACGAAAACCAGGACAGGCCGAGATCAGAGCACAAGATAGCACGACAGTACCAAAGGGTTAGACAGAACGGATAGTCAGGACGTACAATAGATCAGTAAACCAGAGCGGGCAATAGACAGTACAATAGGGACAAAACGGTAACAGAGTCTCGAATACCAAGCCAGGAGATCAGAACTGGAGAAGACAATATAAGCAAAACGTGAGACAGAGAGCAGAGTGAGCAAACAATCGGGTCATACACGGGAATCAAACAAGCAAGCAGTATACACGCAAACCAGGGGGGTCAAATACACAGTCACAACGAAAGTATAGCTGACAGACAATCTCCCCTGGACTGGGTATAAAATACCCTCCCAGATCCAAAGGGAGGCCAGCAAAAGTTAACCCTGAGTGGACAGGACATTAACCATGCCTATACCATGACAGTACCCCCCCTTAACGGGGGGCCACTGGACCCCCAGGCCTCTCAGGATATCTGGCATGAAAAGCCTGTACCATCGTCGGCATGTACCGAACTGGCCGGAACCCATGACGATCTTCAATGGAGTATCCCTTCCAACGAATAAGGTACTGAAGTCTCCGACGCACCCACCATAATCAATGATGCGCCCTACCTCGTACTCCAGTTGCCCTCTACCAATACTGGTGGAACCACGGATGAGGGATCTTCTCTAACCATCCCCACAGGTTTTAATAGGACCTGTGGAAGACTTAGATATTTTGAAGGAGGTGGGCAACTGAAGCCTGTACGCCACTGGTTGACACCTCTACAATCTTGTATGGGCCAATAAATTTGGGGCCCAGCTTCATAGAGGTATCTAAAGTTTGATATTACGGTTGGACAACCAGACCTTTTCCCCCACTGTCAACGCAGGACCCAACCCCCCTCCTCCTGTCCGCAAAATGTTTTGTACTTTCTTCTGGGCTTTGGAGATGTTCCCCTGCACCTCCCTCCAAAGGTTATTTAACTGTGGAAACCATCCCCTCGGCACCAGGACAACCAGAATCCATACTGGAAAATTCCCCAAACTGCGGAACAAACCCATAATTGACCTGAAAAGGAGACTTTCCGGTAGACTGATTGATACGACAGTTGAACGCAAATTCTGCATGGGTAAAACCTCACACAATCTTCCTGTCTGGAGGAGGTCAGGCATCTCAGAATCTGCTCCAACGACTGATTGGTGCGTTCAGTCTGTCCGTTGGATTCTGGGTGATAGGCAAGGAGAATGATAATGTGACCCCCAACTTCTTACAGAACGCTCTCCAAACCTGGCCACAAACTGCACACCCCTGTCCGACACCACATTCACAGGCACTCCATGCAACCGAAACTATGTGCTGTATAAACAAGCGGGCCAAGTTTCAGCAGACGGCAACGCGGGTAACGGCACAAAGTGGGCTTGCTTAGAAAATCTATCAACCACTACCCATACCACTGAATTGCCCTTGGATGAGGGAAGATTAGTTGATAAAGTCCATGGACAGGTGTGTCCATGGTTTATCCGGAATTGGCAAAGGCACCAATTCCCCGGCCGGCCGGACCTGAGAGCTTTTAGAGCGAGCGCACACCCCCACAAGTATTAACAAAAATTTTTTATATCAGTACCCATAAGGGCCACCCAAAAACCTCTAGCCACTGCCCCCCGGGTAGCTGCAATACCAGGGTGTGCCTTAACACAGAAATCATGAAAATTTCTTGCAGGAGTGTGAGACGGAGCTGTTCGGGTACGAACAATTTACCTGGGGTTTATTCCTGGGAGCTTGTGCTTGTGCTTCCAGAAACTCTCTCGTAACTCAGAGGAGACTTCGGCTACAACCCTCCCGGTTGAAGAATGGAGGAAGGAGGTTCTGGAGGGGACACAGAATCAAAACTTCGGGAAAGGCATCTGCCTTTTACATTTTTAGACCCTGGCGGAAATGTGAGGTAAAAAAAGGGGAGAAAAAAAAAGTGCCCACCGAGCCTGTCGGGGGTCAATCTCTTAGCACCGATATAGGCCAGTTCTTTGCAGTATGACGTAATGGGATACCCCCCTCCAAAAAATCCTCCATTCTTCAAAGGCCGTTTGACCGCTAAAAATTTTCCCGTTGCCGACTTATAGTTTCTCTCTCCGAAAAAGGAACTTTTTAGAGAAAAGGCACGGGTTTAAGATTAGTGAGGGTAATGGGGCCCTGGGACAACACTGCCCCCACCCCCACTTTGAACGTCGACCTCCACGTAAAAGGTCTTACGAATCGGGTTGTACCAACCGGGGCTGAAGTAAAGCATTTCTTCAATGAAGGAAGGAATTTTTTGCGGCCACGGCCAATTTTTTACCTCGCCCCCTTAAGAGTGAGGTCCGCAAAGGTTTCACTACCTGTGAAAACCCTTTAATAACTTCCTATAATTTAGCAAAGCCCAAAAATCGTTGCAACCTTCAGATCATGAGGCTGGCCCAATCTGTAATGGCCTGAACCTTCCTGGATCCATGCGGAATCCCTCCCCGAACAATTACACCCAAAAAGACAGTTCTTGCATAAAAATAAACCTTCTCCACTTTTGCATACAAATGGTTTCCCGAGCTCATAAGAACCGCACGAAATGATGCAATGGTGACTGACTGTCTCTGAGTAATGAATGTCATCCATTTAAATGACTACATATCTCCAATTAACAAAAAAAACAACATTGATGAAAGTTCAAAACAGCAGGGGCATTAGGAGCCAAGGGCAAAACCAGTTTTCAAATGCCCCCAGTTGCAGGAATGCGTTTTCCATTCGTCCCCCTCCCGGACCTTAAAGGTTATAACTCCTCGTAATCGAGCTTAAAAACCATTTGGCCCCGTGAATGATTGCATAATCGGGAATCAACGGGAAGGGTACTTTCTTAACGGTAATTTTGTTCAGTTCCCGAAAAGTCAGACACCGGTCGCAACCCCCATCTTTTTTTCTTTACAAAGAAAAACCCCGCGCCACGGGTGACACCGAGGGCCGAATATGCCCTTGCGAAGGCTTTCTTTGATGTACTCTTTCAGGCTTGGGTCAGGCCCGGACAAATTAAACAAACAGCCTTGGGTAATTTGGCTCCAGGTAACAAATCAATGGCCAATCAAGGGCTATTGGTGGGGAGCGCCTCACTTTCGAAAAAAGTCTTCAAAGTCTTTCAGGTACTCCGGAATAACCCCCAACTGACAGACACACAGATACAGATTTTTCGGTTTGACAAGAGAAACGGAGTTACAACAAAGACCATTAT
Source organism: Oophaga sylvatica (assembly GCA_033576555.1). Taxonomy (NCBI): domain Eukaryota; kingdom Metazoa; phylum Chordata; class Amphibia; order Anura; family Dendrobatidae; genus Oophaga; species Oophaga sylvatica. Next base: position 2,698 of record JARQOD010006132.1, on the reverse strand, counting down.
TTTACATCCCCATCGGGTGATCTCCCCTTTTGCCAATCAATGAAGGATTGTGGGTTGAGCCGGGCACCCCAATACCAGTCCTGCGGCAGATTATTCAGAATAAAGCAACTTAATTTTTCCCGTGCGTGGAACCCACTTTCATAGAAAAAAATTCAGTAAAAACAAATTCCATCCCGGGCAAGGGGGATGAATCCACAGCCACAATTTTAACGGATCTTTCAACCTGACTTCCCTATCTTATTAAGAGTCACAAATGGGGCACAAACAATTAATGGAGGAACCCAGACAACAAAGGCGGTGGCATAACAGAACCGCCACAAGTTCCAATTCAACCTGGAGCACCATTTTAGCAAGCGAAAAAAAATGTACCGGGAGTTTGGGGCAACCTCCCATTGTTGCCCAGCCATAGTTTCCTGATGATTTCAAGAAGAAGGGAGGAAGGACAGTCCCTTTCCAATGTCCAGAGGCTCCACAGTAAAAGCATGACGTTGTCTTTACGGTGTCTTCTCTCTCTTCCTTTCCTGAACACCCATCCCATGGGTCAGATGCGGGTGCGGTGAACACAATTTGGAGTACAAAGGGTCTTTGTTGCATCATTCCCAGCACGGAGTCCCGGTCCATAAGGACCGCCTGCATCAGGGGGCGTCCTCCAAGTATCGGAGGAGGATGTAATGCCAGAGCCCTCAGACGGTCAATGGGCCCCCGGGGGGGGGGGCGGAAAACAACCCCCCCCCCAGGGCGGCATCATTCCGGATACTTTCCGCGGTCCAAGCTGAACTCTGAGCAGAACCATTCAGCAGAGTTCCCCCCTGTTTCCACTCATCACCATATCCTCAGCCAACGCACTCTATCACTTGTCATAAATGGCCCCAGGCCTAAAGAACAGGTTCACAGCAAACGTTCAGGAGCAGAGGAAGGAAAAGAGGAAAGCCCTGCTTGCGGAGCCCCCCTTAAAAAAATTACGTCCCCACCCTCTCCTTTCATTTCCGAGGCCGGGACGCAATTCAAAGAACAACTTGCATCCCTCCTTAAAAAAACCCAAAAATTTTTTATTCCAGAAAAATTGTCGGGGGTTAAAAAATTTTACAGGGGGTCGGGGTCCGCAAGAGATACTCAGGGGGCCCCCCCCCCTGGAACCCCGACGGAACAGACCCCATTGAGCGCTGCCCATCTCTTGTACCTGCGATGCGACGAACCAGATTTTGCTGCTCCATAGACAGCTTCTCATAAGCTGGGAAAGCCATTAACCTGCTCAGGAGACCCTACCGGATCCAAATGTGCAACACCCCACCACCAGGGAAAGACTGTAATGGCACTATAATGTCAAGGACACCGCACGCACATGTACGACCAGTGGCAACGTGTCCTGAAGAGCCAACTTTGGCCCAAGATACCTTAAGCAAGCCCCCAGAGAGAAGACTGTGTTTCGTTAACAGGACCTTCCGCAGCATTGCAGCCAAGGGGCGGAGCTGTCACACTCTCCAGGCAGCAGTAATGAATGATTGTACGCAACTAACAGGACCTGAGCACATGACTGCTGGGGGGTGGCCTAAGTCCAGAGATTAGGAATGCAGAAAACCCTACGGGTAACTACGAATAAAGTTACCAAGGGCAAAGACAAGAAAAAAAACCAGGACAGCCCGAATCAGAGCACTAGGGGGGTTGAGCGATACTTTCCGATATCCTAAAGTATCGGAATCGGAATGGTATCCCATTCACTAAAATATCGGCGTACCCGATACCGAACCGGGAAAGTCCCATGAATCTATGGGAACAAAAAATCCAACTAAAAAAACCCCATTCTTTCCTTGTAAACACTAAATATCACACAAGAATACATATATATTATATACTGTCATTGTGACATATATAATAAATTTGTTTAGTTTTACACTTCACATAGAAAAAATCCCTTTATTCAATTGCCGGTAAAGCCGGCTTCAGTAAAAGACAAAGCACCCGCATGAAATGACACTTGGTGACATAGGTTAACCATTCTTTTCAGTCTTTCTATCTGATTTGCACAAAAAATTAATCAGTCTAATGTGTGCAAAATTTCACACCTGTAGGGTTAATTAAAGGTGTAAATTCGTTTGTTAAAAAAAACGGCTTTTTTGCTACGAATTTACACCTTTATTAACCCCTACGGTGGAAATTTTGCACAATCCTGATTTTATTGTTTGTGAAATTAATACAAAGGACATGAAAAGAATGGTTAACCCTATGTACACCAAGTGTCATTTCATTCGGGTCACCCGACATGAAATGGGACACTTGGTGTACATGGGTTAACCATGTCTTTTCATACCTTTGCTATCTAATTTGCACAAACAATTAAATCAGTCTATGTTGCAAAATTTACCCTGAGGGGTAAATTAAAGGTGTAAATTCTGAAAAAAAAACCCCGGGCTTTTTTGTACGAATTTACCCTTTAATTAACCCCAAGGTGGAAATTTTGCCCATAGATGTTTAATTGTTTGTGCAAATTAGAAGCAAAGACATAAAAGCATGGTTAACCCTATTACACCAAGTGTCATTTCATGTCGGGTTCTGCATTTTCACAAAAGCCGGCAATTGAATTCGGCTATTACTATGTAGAAAGTGTATGAACTACAATATAAATAATATAAAAGTTCACAAATTCAATGACATGATATAATAATAGGTGTAAAAGCTGAAAAAAAATGCGTGGGCTCCC